>MU158902.1:352039-567055 GCA_015888305.1 Antheraea pernyi | reverse complement strand
TATATATATATTATGTCGAGTTTTTTTAAGTGAGACTTCTTATTGGAGTGCTTTGAAATTTTAGTCCGCAACCTTTTTGTTTGGCGAAAAATGGTGGGGGTACATTGTGTCGGCTAGAGTGTCGAAAACACTGATTCTCGTCCGATCACTGAATTTAAGCAACGTCGGACGCCGCCAGTACCCGGATCGCTGACTGCCTGGGAAACACCGCGAAACGTTGGCATTCTGCTGTATTTTTTAAATTAAAATGTTTTCCTGTAATATTAAAGTTTCACTTCTATCGTATGTTTTTACGATACCACCTGTTTTTTCTCGTCAAATTTTACTCTAAACATTGAATACAATATAGAGATGAGTGTGTAACCTACATTAATATTAGTAAATACGACGCGACACAGACGTTTTTTATTACATTTTCAACATTCACAATAGTTTAAAATGTTACTATGTATATTATTTATCCTTTAAGTAGTGACAATTACTGATAATATTAATCATAAGGGCAATCCTAAAAGGAGGAATAAACACTTGTAGCACGGTTATTTATAAACGGTAAGTAACTGCAGGGCCATCGAACGGCCTAACTTTTGGGATTAACCACAACACAAATAAATTTCACTTGGGACTTAGGCGTTGAGACCATTGCGTTTATATTTCTTCTTCCAATTTATTATAGTATGAGTATTTTATTTATGTTTATTATTATGAAATATAAACTGGAGATATTTTTATGAATTTAAGTTATTTAAGTAGATGTAAGGATTTCATGTATATATAATCTATTGAAAAGATATACATATGATGTTTTTAAAGTAAAACTTCTTTAGGCGCGACTAGCAGGACTGGATGAGAATGCAACGGAAGTCTGTTATGGCGTCACTATACCATCCGGTTTTTAAATATTTTTGATTTTGTCAATAAATAGCTTAAAAACAAATATAATCAAAAATTAATAAAAAATAATTAAACTGAATAATAATAATGCTGCCATCTGATTTCATTGTAAGTAACAAATTAAATCAAAGCTTCATTATTTGTAGTGCGATCTATCAACTAATTCGGAACTTATATAACACAGCAAATATTATTAGCAACTCTTTGTTATAAAGTAAATAAAATATAGAATAGTACGAACAGATTACTATCTTATAACGCCAAAGAAGTTATACTTCAATGAGGTGTCAGTCACACGCACTCATTTAAAAAAAAAGATTTAAACACAAACCGTATTGTAAAGAAAGTCTTCTCTCCAAAATAAATGCAGACTAGTTTTTCACGCGAAAGCCTTATCATATTATATTACACAAAATGAATATATATTCATTATTTAAAAATAAAATCTAGACAATTCAGTATAGAAAAAAGATTGAAGTTCATAATGTACACGTAGTTAATACAATATTGTTTTCATCTGTAAGTATACTTGAAGTGTCTCTGTGTCTGTTTATTATTTTGCTGTCTATATTTTATTCACGTTTATCCTAAGTGTATCTAATACATCTGTATCAATTTACTTGAATTCTGATTTATGTTGATTTGCTTGACAGTCTATTTTTTTAGCATTCATAGATATACATTTCTATATATTTTAGCATCTCTGAAATGTCACAATCCACTGGCATTCAATATAAATTTTGTTAAAAAAAACTAAGTTAAAATCTTTTTACTGAACTTATTACAACACAAATTTACACAGAGGTACACATATTACATATACATGAGTATGTTCCTAGTATAAATTGTAAACAATATTAATCTTACAGATAAAAACATTCATAAATTAGTTTTTTTTAATCAAAGATTCGACAATAAAAAGAAAATTTATGTTAAAAGTTAAAAGTTATTGTTTTGTTATAGATTCCACAATGTAGAGAAAACTGTAAATCCTGCCATCTATTGATCAGTTTTCAAACTATTAATAGCTGGCCATCTAGTGACCGATAGCGTAACGAAATTGGCAAAGTGTCTCTTTTAATGTGCAAGATTATAAATAAAATATATGTATATAGTATTGATTTACGTAATAAAAATATTAATATATAACTTACCTATTTGCTGTCAACGTCGTCATTTCGACGTTGTTGCCGCAAGCAGTTAGTATTTCATCGCAGCTGCTGCCACCTGTTATACGTTGCACAGAACTTAATGACACGTCTTCACTGGAGCTTTTTCCAACATTTGCGGCATTTCCTGGAGATGGCGCTGTTCTTTGTTTTGTTGCTTGCTTGTGTCTACTGAGAGCGAAAAATAGTGCGAGCACAGCTTTTAATTTCGCATCACGGATGTCTACAGCGGTTACTTGTTCTAATCCTTGGACCTTTTGAGTATGGAGGAAGTCCAAACAGCACTGAACGTTTTCCAACTGCAAAAAAGAAACATTTTTATATAGTTGCTAGCTTTATGCCTGTGGCTTCGCTGTCATTATACCTAATGGACATTTTTTTTCTGGATATTTTTTGTATGTCCTTTCTTATATTAATGACAATGTGATTATAAAATTTCACGGCAATCGGTTGAGTATTTAAGGCGTGAAAGTATAACAAAAAATGCCACATTCACACCTATATAAGTAAGGATTGTTATTCGAAAAACAATGCCATAACATTGGTATGCTCTCACGTTTTGTTTTCATTGAAATGTCGATTATCATATTGCATAAGATATTGTATATATAGCGAATCGACATATTTGAAGTTATGTTGACGAATGATGATTTAAAAATCATGTTTGGCTTTACAGTAATAATTGATGATGATAATAATATAAAGAAGTAATCAATTTCATATTATTAGACATAAAGTAAGAGATTTAGAAAGTTTACCATTTACGGTTTAAGGACGCATTTTCGAAAAAGGTCAATTTTCACAATTTTTTAGTACGAATTACAACAAAACTATAGAACTTTGGTTAACAACAAGTACACATACAATGATGTTTTTTTTAAAATTAATACATTTCCATTTTAAAAAAAGTTCTCCTTAGACCCTTCGCGTGAAATGCAGCTAAAAGAGATTCCGCAAACGGCATTTCTCAATAAAACATGTATATCAAATTACATTTATCAAACGAATATTTTAGTATGTTGGACATAAACTGAAGTTTTTAAATATATGCATGTAATTTCCATTAAAAAACTAATTGATAAACAATCTAGGCATATTGAAAAAATATGGATTAAGTTCACCGCCACGCCAGTCAAAAACAAATGATAATTCAATGCAAGAACAGAATACTTAGGTGCATATCGAGTTGCGATTATTAATATTTAATAAGTCGAAACATTTAGAGTCCATCGCAATTGTTATGCGCACGCGCTCTCAAAGTCACACGACGAGAGTACGAAATGAGTTTATCGCGTTATTGATAGGCCTTGAATTTGAATCGGCGCTGGTCTAGGACGTGCACTTATTTTATTACATTATTTGAAGACATGTTTAAGGTGCGATGGAATTTTTTGATACGTATCTTCGTTTATATTTAATCAGACAGTCCGTTACTCTGTGTGAAATAAGCGAACGTATAAAAAATTCGGTTATAATGAGTTCCATAGTCACTATTATTTATTACATACTAGCTTTTGTTAGCGGCTTCGTCCATGCTAATGTAGATTTGATTTATCTGTGGGAAACAGTGCATTTTTTCTAGATGTAAGATATTCTATTATTACCTTTTCTATACCACTGGTGACTTGTATGTGAAATGTCATGATTTTTGGTTGAGTTAGTTAAACCGTAAAATAAACATTGCAATAAACAAAAAAGTAACTTATTTTTGAATTTATAATATTTATTTATTTATTTTAGGATCGTCAACATGACAATACACTAGTAAATATATAAAAATAGCGAGCCCGGCAGACGTTGTCCCGCCCTGTTTATAAAGAAATCCTTGACAAATTATATACCAAAACGTTCCTCATGAATCATTTTATCCACTGGTGAAAACCGCTTGAATGGGTATGGGGTGTAAGGGGTGTCAAATAACATCTAAGACTTGAGACATCCAAGCCAACCTCACCTGCACGTGGTGCACCCTGCTGAATAACGAACGAGGCAATTGCGAAAGCGGGGTGGTAGAGTTTTATAGCCTAACTGGGTCGCAACCACCATGTATAATATGGCGAAAAAGCCCGTCATAATGATTCGCTTCTGCGGGTCGCGTTTCGGGATCAGCCTGTGCATATCCAGCTTTTCGCAAGCCAGCATGATAGCGGCGACCGGCGATGGATAGTGTGTCATTCGGTGGTCGCCATTATTTTTGGATTGTACTGTGCTTACCATCAGGCACAGTGCAGTCACCGAGATAAAAGTAAATAAGTAAATGGACTTAATACATTCAGATGACTTTATTAATCATTGTTTTATACATACGGTTCTACGCGAACGAATTTTTTTTATATAAACAGTAAGTAAGTATAAACAGTCGAAAATCAAATAAAATTGTACGAAACGATACCTTTGGTCAAATATTATTTTCCTCGTTGTGTCTTTTAATAATATAATTTCATAATAATCGTATACGTCGATTGCTCGTGTATATAATTCACGATCAGCTGTGATCGAGACATACGCTGTAGCCTAATTGTGATAAAAAACACAAACAAGTGCGTAAACTCGGTAACCGGTTAATGAGCTCACATGGAAACTGGTACAAAGCGTATAAAAGCCAGCGCTGGATCGTTGCGACACACCGGGGGCCGGCGCCGTCCCTTAAAAGGCATGTTTTCTGATCTCATAGGTCACCGGTACAACCACCGTTCCTGATCGCTCGACACACTCACCCTGCCAGTTTTCTTATAAATGAAATTTTACTATTCAAGTACTATATATATTAGTTAACAATTAATCTGCATATATGTCGAAGAGGAAAGGTCTATTTTTAAGTAATTTATATAAGACTTTTGAACTCTCTAACTTCTGGAAGTTTCAGTCCGATTTGAAATAATTTTTATAATATTTATAGCCTATCAATTGAGATAGGTCAATCTACTAAGAATTAAGTTAAACACGTAAAATAAAAAATAGTTGGTATATGCTTATAACCACACGATAGAAGTGAAAACATGTAAATAAATACATGTGCATTAAATTATTGATTTTTTAATACGAACGCACGTCCAGTGGTCGAACTTCGACCATTAAAAAAAACTATTTTTTTCCCAATTGTTTTATTGATAAAGCTAAAGCTGGTCACTAGCCACAAACGAAACTAAATGAAGATAATCGGTTGAGAAACGGAGGAGGGAGACGATCTTATCTGTTCTCCCACTACTGGTCTACATATATATCTATATTATATATAAACTAGCTGTTCCCGCAACTTTGTCCGCGTGGAATAGTTACTTTGGGCTAACGCTAACACGCAGCGACAGCTCTCAAACGGTAAAAAAACGAATTTAAACAATCTTCAAAATCAGAATATCCTTATTCAATTTAGGCCCTGAAAAGATTTTTTTTTATTCAAACTGACTACGCTATTGACCTAGCAAGGTCTTAACAGCTTCACCAGATAACTAAGGCAAGCGCTTAAGGCACTCAGCCGCCCCTTGGACTGCGCGTCCGCGTATCGGCCCTTCGTGCTGTAGGACGACTCTGGGAAGGTCCTGGAGATAATTGTTGCTTCCCGGGTCGTCCAGCACCTGGAGGAAGTTGGGCTGAACGTGGCGGACGCGCAATATGGCTTCCGGGCAGGACGTTCCACAGTGGACGCCCTGACCCTCCTTAAGTCGCTGTCTATGGAGGCGACCTCCCAAGAGAGAGGCTTCTGGCGGTGTCCTTGGACATCGCCAACGCCTTCAACAGCCTACCACACAGTGTGATACGGGAGGCACTCCGGTATTTCGGTATTTGGTCGATAGGGAGGTCGCCTACATAGATAGCGATGGTCATATGGTCCGGCGAGTCACGCGGTGGGGGGTTCCACAGGGGTCGGCCTTGGGCCCATGGGTTACGACTGGGTGCTCCGCGGCGTGCTCGCGTTTGGAGCGTGCATAATTTGTTACGCGGATGACACCCTAGTCGTAGCCCGGGAGAGAAGTTGGCAGGAGGTGGAGTGCCTGGCTACGATGGCCACAACCCTTGTGGTCGGAAGCATTTGGCGCTTGGGTCTCCGAGTGGCCCTCGAGAAGAACGAGGCCCTACTATTTCACGGGCCTCGGCGAGGACCACCACCTGCCGCGCAAATAATAGTGGAGGGAGTCCGAATCAGGATGGTGACCCAGATTTGGGCCTCATCCTGGACGGGCACCGGCGGTTTGAGCCCCATTATGAGGGACTCAGACCGCGAATTGTGGAGGTGGCGGCGGCACTCGGCCGGTTGCTCCCCAACATAAGGGGGTCAAATGCTGGGTGGCACCGACTGTACATGGGGGTCGTGCGGGCGATGGCCGTCTACGGAGCCCAGGTGTGGGCCGATGCCCTTGGTGCTGCTAGTGTACGGGTGTTACGCGCTGCGCAGCGCATGACAGCACTGAAGGCAATAAGGGGGTACCGCATCGTGGTGAACTCGTAAACAGCGGCAAAGAAGAGAATTGGGGAGCCTCCAGCCACCAGGGAGATTGAGGTCAAGAGGAGGGAAGGCCGGTAGGAGGCGCTAAGGCGATGGAGGCAGAATCTGGCGGACGAGCGTTTCAGGCGTTATACTATTGACGCTGTCCGCCTGATCCTGCTGGAGTGGATAGAGAGAAGTTGGAGCTCCCTGTCGTTCCGACTGGTGCAGGTGCTCACCGCACACGGCTGTTTCGAGTTTTACCTGCAGCAGATCGCTCGCAGGGTGCCAATCGCCGCATGACATCTGACTCTGTTGCATGACTCTGTCTGAGTGTGCTGCGTGGGAGGGACAGCGAACGCGTTCTGGCTGCGGCGGTGGGTACAGATTTGTCGCTGCCGAGTGTGGTTTCGGCCATGCTCGGCAGTGAGGAGGCATGGATAGCGATGGACTCCTTCTGTGAGGACGTCATCTCGCAGAAGGAGTGGGCGGAGAGGGTTCGCGAGGATGATCTTCTGAGTGGCCCTCTCCGTCTACGGACGACCAGAGGGAGGAGGCGGCGATTTGACCGCCTCCTCCCGCCACCGTAGTCGGGCCTGAGGGAATGGGCAGGGGGCCCATCTCCTCATTGCACAGGCCCGGCGGACGAAACAGTGGTGTCTCCCTATTAGGAAGGAGCCCGATGGACACCTTCCGCCGAGCGGACCGTTGGGGCGGCTATCCAAGGGGATTAGCATAGTTCGATCCCTTGCCGCCCCAACAATAGAGTCGGACGGTACACCGTGGGGTTTTAGTCCGTGCGAACTGTGAACAGCGAGGTACGAACATTTAAAAAAAGTTGAAGTATCCCTGATTGTGTGTGACCTGACACTCCTCATGAATTTGGTTTTCATATGTATTGGTACTCAAAGCAATAATTATATACATTTTTTATAAAGTCTCAATCAAACGTGTGATGAGCTGCAAAATATGAATATTACATGTACACAGGCCATAATACTAGGCGTCGCTATTCTTTCTTAAGCCGCGCAAACGCAATACGGTCGGTCATACTTACACAGCATGTCATGACGCGAAATTATAAATTTATGTTCTACCAAAAATACGCAACGCACCTAAGGAAGTTTTCACTTCAATAACTCAAGTGAAACCGCGTTATTTTATTAGTTCATTATAAAAGGATAATAAAGTTGATATCAGTACTAATAAACCGTGTCACGGTCGTCAACGTCATACGGATTAAACGGTTATACATAAACAACAATATACGGTAAAATAAAGGATAAAAAATAGAAGTAACAAGGCTATAATTATACAAGTCAATTTTACAGTATTTACGTGTATGAGACATAACCTTATCAGGTATCAGTTTTGCTCGTGGCTTGGTCGCGTTAAGGAATGTGAATAATACATATATTTTGGATGAAAAGTACCCAATGTATTTTTCCGTACCAATGATATTTATACAAAACTTTATTTCAGTAGAGTAGTCAAGGCGTGCAGTCGTAACAAACAGACAAAGTTATGTTTACGTTTATAATATTCGCAAGGATAGTAGAGGTGATCTTAATATCTAAATAAAAAGTAAAATTTATTTACATTTTTATAACAAGTTTCCATGAACTGTGCTGCGTTGTTTACTTCATAAATTATGAGACTTAGCGACCTACTTCAAGCGAGTTTTTTTGGCTTCAAGTAATGGCTCACTGACTCGTATGGGTGATGGATGTAGGTAGAATCAATTTAGTTGTATATACAGTGTCGCTAAACACGATTACCTATTTACTAACAAAATGTTTGTAACTTCATAGTCAACGGTACATTTAAACCGTAATAATCACAAAAGGATTTTACTTTCTTTGATCATTTTTATTTTATGTATATCGCTAACGTACATAAAGTTAACTTAACATCCAATAAACAAATAGTGTGAACGAACTAATTTTAATTTAACAAATCGGGGTTATAATGTACTACTGAAGGTACTTTTTGAAGGTGGTAGAGCCACGCTGTAGCTATTACTAGTTTCAGCATGAACGGGTCGGCTCGTCCGGGTAGTACCACCCTCTTACAGAACACCAACGTGAAGTAACTATGCTTGCATTGTTGCGTTTCGTTCGGTCAGTGAGAGCGCCGGAGGCCCACCTCCTTTCCCCCTTTCCGTTCCCCTTTCTCCTTTCCCTACCCTTCCCCCGTACACAGGCTGGCAACGCACTTGTGACTCCCCTGGTGTTGCTAGTGTCTATGGACGGTGGTGATCACTTAACACCAGGTGACCCGCCTGTTCGTATGCCGCCTTTTGACATTTAAAAAAACTACTGTAGATTACGTCGAGAAATAATTCATTTGTCTCAGTTCTAACACGGAAACATACCTATGTATAGTCCGCGTCAAATGTTATGGCCGCCGTGAATATAGCTGCGTACATCACACATTTACGTAATCATAGGTATTTTATTATATGCGTGGAGACAATTTAAGGATAAATAAGTGCCAATTCAGATTCCTATAATACTACTTTTAGTTTGTTTTGTACTCAAATCTTAATGATATTATGCGCAAGCCCATACTCACGGCTATATTCAGAGTGGCCAAAAAGTTTGGCGCGGACTATAATTGTTTTTATAAAGAACTAGCTTCTAGAACTCGTCCGCGTGGAATAGATACTTTTGGGATAACGCTAACAAGCAGCGGAAACTCTCAAACAATACCCCGATTTAGAAAGATTCTTCATTGGTGCTCCGCTTCTACTGGTCTTAGCGTGATGGTATATAGCCTATAGCCTTCCTCGATGAGCTATCTAACACTGAAGAAGAATTTTTCAAATCGCACCAGTAGTTCCTGAGATGAGCGCGTTTAAGCAAACAAACTCTTCAGCTTTATAATATTAGTATAGATTAGTATTACTATAGATTAGTATTACTATAGATTAGTATTACTATAGATTACCTATTAGTCAATGCTTCGTTTGAGTCAATTTAGATTTGACCTATCTATAAGAATAGCACTTTTTCTGGTTAAAAATATTACATAGTTCACTTTAATTTATTTTTTTCGTACTGACTACGCTATTGACCCCGTAAGGCCTTAACAGCTTCACCGGACTACTAAGGCGAGCGCTTAAGGCACTCGGCCGATTTAATTTTGACAACTATCTCAAGGGTGCACGACACACCTCGAATTGCGCTGTTGCCAGATTGATTGGATTCGCGACCTATCTGAGCTAACCTAAACTAAGCTACATATTCATACTTGTATTAGTTATTGACTTTAATATTTGTAGGCCGGTGAAGCTGTTAAGACCTTGCTTGGTCAATAGAGTAGTCAGTTCGAGGAAAAAAAAAGACTTTAATATTATTATACTTTACCATAAACTTTAATATGAATAAGGACTAGTGACCCGCCTCGGTTTTGCACGTGTGCAGGTATCTCTAGTAATTGTGCAAGACACGCGCTACCTTGGTTCAGTTTTGATGCAATTTATCAACGTTAAATGATATTCGTAAGTCTTGTCATACAAACAACTTTTTTGCTGCCCGTTATTTTAAATCTATGTTATCTTCTAAGATATTCTTGGAGCAACATAACATACTGTAAATGGCAATTTTGTGCTATAATAAATACTCAACGTATCTAATTCATTTATATGAATGAAAATGAATAGAATATTGGTCAAAATATCTTAGCAATATGAAGCTATTACTGGTTTCAGCACGAATGGTTCGGCTCGCCCGGGGTAGTACCACCCTCTCATAGAAAACCAACGTGAAGTAACAGTGCTTGCATTGTTGCATTTCGTTCGGTCAGTGAGAGCGCCGGAGACCCACCTCCCCTCCCCTCTCCTCTCTCTTTCCCCCTTTCCCTCTCCCTCCACTAACCCTTCCCCCCAAAGAGTGGCAACACACTTGCGACTCCTCTGGTGTTGTTACTGTCCATGGACGGTGGCGATCACTTAACATCAGGTGACCCACATGTTCATTTGCCACCTATGACATAAAAAAATGCTAAAAGTATAGGTTATATTTTTTTATAATATGTTCAAGATAAAAATGTTAACTGTGGTTTATCCTTAGAAAGATCATTGTGTGTTAAATAACACTGCAAATTTACAGTACATTAAAAAAAAACAATTCTGTTGTACAATATTTTTATTTACCTCATGAAGTTTAGCCAGCATTAGCAATGTAAGCGCCTAAAAAACACCACGATTCCCATTACGTATTCATCAATTTTTCTCTATTTTATACTTATATAGTATACTAGCTGTGGCCGCGACTTCGCCCACGTGAGACCTGATGTACAAAGCAAAGACTAATAAAGTCATCTGAACGTATTTAGTCCATTTGCTTATCTACTTATCTCTAATACTTAAGTCGCGGCGCCATTAAAATTACAATAACTTTTGATAGATTGGACCGATTCTCATGAAACAAAGGCTAAGTTACTCCCGAGGATATGCTTTATGATTTTCTTGTATGAAATTGCAAACTCAGTACTTTAGCAGTGATGCGTGTTCATACAAATAGACAGACGTTTCTAAAAAGATTGAAATTATTCCGAGACACCTGCAAAAATTTTTTTCACGAAAATCTAAGAAGTACACACACGGTAGATTTACAATCTTATTATTTGTATCGATATGTATTATATACATGAGCATTCCGGAAGTAATTATCTACATTATAGTGATAAATATATGAAAATCAGTTGAGTACTTTAAAGAAACTCAGGGATCGCATAGACTGACGTGGTTAGCAATTTCTTTTTATACTATTCTACTACTAAAATTGAGAAGTTTGTATTTCACCAGTATTTATTATTATATTTATATATATTTTTTAATTGTAGCACGGCAAAATGACTGCACTGTGCCTGACGGTAAGCACAGTACAATCCAAAAACAACGACGATCACCGAGTGACACACTATCCATCGCCGGTCGCCGCTATGACTATGACGGGCTTTTTCTTATGTATACGGGCTTATGTATATGGATATATAGTAGTTACGACCCAGTCAGGCTGTAAAACCGTACCACCCCGCTTTCCGCCATTGTATCGTTCGTTATTCAGCAAGGTGCACCACGTGCAGGTGAGGTTGGTTTGGATGTCTCAAGTCTTAGATGTTATTTGACACCCCTTATATACAATGAAAACATGATCATACAACTTATTAAATTCAAAGTTTGCCCGAGGAAAACACTGAAAGTAAAAGTACCAAAGAATTAAGAACCAATCACGCCAATAAATACGAAGGAAACGATGTGTTTTTTTTTATTTATAAAGTACATATTAACACGTAAACATTTTATGCTTTAACCATTAAACTGTGTTGTGGTTAATGTTAAATTATTGTCACTTACACAACTTTACTTAATTACGTTAATTTTCTTGAGATATGGCTGTAGTTATATGTAACTCGCAAGGTTAACTAACTAGTGGTCGGTACTAACATTCGTGCTTAAAATGATTTTCTTATCCAATGCAATTGTTTTATACAGTTGTCTTTCCAATTCGACTTATTTGGTATGCACAATAATTATTTTTTTAAATTAGCAGTACATATTTTTCAATAACTCATGATTATTGATATTAAACTTATTGGTTGAAATATCTGTCTGAATAATAAAACCATTAATAATAAATTGACAGAATAGCTATAAGTTTATTTACACCTATAATATACAGACAACAAAATAATTATTATGTTCTAGTACGGCGGTGAAGTTTAAAATGTGAAATATAAATAGGGTTTCAAAATTTATCGAATAATGGAGCCTATGCAAATAATTGTGTTTTTATTATTAAAAATAATCAACGTTTCTTTTGCCGGTTTATATTTTTAGTATTTGTAGAATCAATGCTTCTTTTAACGGCTTATAATATTTACATTTATAGAATTAATGTTTCTTTTGACAGTTTATATATTTAACATGAGAAGAATCAGTGTTTCCTACGACGGTTTATAGTTTTAACTTTTGTTCCGCCTGGATTATTTATGGGCTGTTGATGATCAATTGATAATAAGATTAATTTGTTTTTCATTGTAATTTTGGCATTAGTAATAATCCTATAAGCTTGCCTGTAAGGAACTTGTCATACATTTTATTTTTTACCGCTTAGCTCGTAAGAGAAGTCGTAATTATATCTAACAATACTAGAAAATACACTGAATAGTCTGTTACAATCTGTTACTAAAACTCTCGTCAAAATCGGTTAAGCCGCTTCTGAGATAAGCTCGATATAACGAAACAGACTTCAAATTTATTTATATGTGTGTAGATGAATTTAAAATTACTTCTCTGTGTCTGCCGCAATTAGTAAATTATGGCCACTAACTACAAGAAATAAAAATTGACCCGATACAGAAATAGAACGTGATTGCTTCAATGGGGCTACGGGTACGGGTACGGGGTACTATTATAGTTTCAATTAGCTAGATATATGATAAAAATAGTTAAACTTTTATATGAACAATTGCATTAACTCTTCTAGTAGTCGGTGATAGCAATAATAAATAACGCTGTGGTTAGTTGTCTGAATCTTCGGCTTGATAGAGGGTTGTACTGATAAGTTCTATTCAAATTACATTAATAAATTATCACAAGATAATTAAACAGAAGTGGATATGTAGTCAATTGCGTATTGCATTGGAATTACGAGCGGTTAAACCATTCCAAGGTTGTATAGGAAAATATATGGAATCTCAAATGTTCCACAGGATACGATTAAACATTTTGACGTCTAATAAAGGCAACAAAACACAGTCGAGTAAGTACCTAATTCAATGGAATTAAACGATTTTGATAATTTCATTATAAATTCGCGTAAACCTGTTATTAAACAGCTAACAATTTACATATTCGTGAGATAAGCGTCAGTCGGTTATGTCAAAGAATTTTGGGTGAAACGTATTTCGAATTAAATAATTTAATAATTTCCAATGTCAGTATACAAGGTTATTCTCGTATTAAATTATTTTATATTCGTAAAAATTAAGTGTTTTTTAATAAAGATTTCATAATTTATCATTCGAATAATTCTCCATTTTTGGACCGAGTTCTTTAAGCAGTGGTTAAACATTGAAATTATACGTTTGTTCATTCTTATTTTCATATTATGTTTCTCTTACCACATACTTTGTCAAATGGACGAAAATATTTTGTAAAGTTCGCCGGTGTAAGAATTAAAAAAGACAACAGAATATTCAATTAATACATACTAGCTTTTACCCGTGGATTTGCTCACGTTACTGTAGATTTGTCATATTCTTCGGAACGATACCAGATTACCAGATTAGGCCCTCGGCAGCGACTCAGGCCTAGGTCCGTTCCCTCGGCCTAGAGCCCTGAGTGCGCTGCTCGCGCGATACAGTGACACAAAAGCTTACATCATTGCGACAACATAACACATATCACCTCCACACACGTGCACACATACACGCTTACACGTGCAAGTGGAAGGTTTTTATTTTTTCCCTTATCAAACTGAAATGCGGGGGACTTTGCGGGGTGGTAGGGTTTTACAGCCCGACTGGGTCGCAACCACCATGTATATGGCGAAAAAGCCCGTCATAGTGATTCGCTTCTGCGGGTCGCGTTTCGGGATCAGCCTGTGCATATCCAGCTTTTCATAGGCCGGCATGACAGCGGCGACCGGTGATGAGTAATGTGTCACTCGGTGGTCGCCATTGTTTTTGGATTGTACTGTGCTTACCATCAGGCAAAGTGCAGTCATTTTGCTGTGCTACAATAAAAAAACAAAAAAAAAAATAGTTTAGAAAATTATCCGATACGAATTATATATAAGAGTTGTTGAGGTATGTATGCTTGGTACACATATATGTTTCACCAACTCATATATGTATGAATAGTTAGATCAGCTTAGGTAAGCTCAGATAGGTCGTGAATTGTATGTATCAGGCAACAGCCCTTTTATTTTATTATTATTAACCTAGAGAAACCCCTTATGGATACGCCAACCTCTCGGAGAAGAGAGTGGGTTATGTCCGACTCGCACGGACTAAAATACAACGGTGTACCGTCCGACCGTATTGTTGCGGTGGCAAGGGATCGAATTATGCTAGTCTCCTTGGATAAGGTAACAGCCCAAGCGTGCACCCTTGAGTGAGCTAGTTGTCAAATAAAATCGGCTGAGTCCCTTAAGCGCTCGCCTTAGTAGGCCGGTGAAGCTGTCCGGTCAATAGCATAGACAGTTCGAAAAAAAAATAAAAATCGGAACGATACTTTAAAAAAAAAACAAGTCTACATCTTCATTTGTAACATTAGTAAGGATCCCATACATTTAGATAAAAAAAGACTCTTAAAGCAATTAATTCATTTTACATTATTCTAGTATTCATATATAATACGATATTTTGAAACCTTTGTTGTAGAATAATAAGAATTCCCAGGTTATTAAGGAAAGAATGCACGTACAACGAAAGCGAAGCCGTCCTTATAAAGAAGGAAAGCTTGAAATCTGCCGTGTCGAGGTAACGGCACGCATGATCTTGATACACAGCAAGGTGAAACCATTGCCACTGTTTCTGTTATTATATTGTAAAAGAAATTAAATATGTACGTATACCTGACATGAAAAAGAGGAATTTCTCAATTTGGTTGTATTTTAAATAATGTTTTTTTACCTCAGAACTTGGTAATTTATTCATCGACTTGAACAAACTATTGTCTTTATTGTAAAGGGGATATTTATAAGGTGATCTTAGATTTCAAAGATATAACTGGAAACTCCTTAAAATCGAATAAGAAATTTATAGTAAATGACATATCAGCAGGTTTATTACAATTTTAGACTTGTATGGTCAAGGGCGTTCTGGTACATGTTTTTAGAGCCAATACTTATTTGAAATTGGTATTATTTTTTAATTAAACTTTATATGAAGTTTCTATAATTTCTAAGTCCATATGGAACTTCTATGTATAATTTCATATTTCTGGACTGGACGCTTAATTGATACGTTGTTTATACAGTATGAATGATTTGGGGTGTAAGGGGTGTCAAATAACATCGTAAGACTTGAGTCACCCAAGCCAACCTCACATGCACGTGGTGCACCCTGCTGAATAACGAACGAGGCAATGGCGACAGCAGGGTGGTAGGGTTTTACAGCCTGACTGGGTCGCAACCACCATGTATATGGCACAAAAGCCCGTCATAATGATTCGCTACTGCGGGTCGCGTTTCGGGATCAGCCTGTGCATATCCAGCTTTTCGCAAGCCGGCATGACAGCGGCGACCAGCGATGGATAGTGTGTTAGTCGGTGGTCGCCATTGTTTTTGCATTGTACTGTGCTTACCATCAGGCATAGTGCAGTCATGCCGTGCTACAATAAGTAATCATTGAATGGATAATAATTTAATCATCTTTTAAGGTAATTTATGTATAACATTTTGCGTACTACTAATTTTGTATATTATAACTATAATAATAACTTAAATCTAAATAGTGTAGATCGATAAACCCTAATATCTTGTGACCGATTTTCATGCAATTTTTACTTATAAATTGGAATGGGATAACTTTATGATAACTCGTAACTAGATGGCACTGTAATTCATTTACTTCTGTCCTGTTCAACCGAAAGTAAGGTTTTTTTTTATATATGTAGATATTTGAACATCGATAATATTTATACAATATTCATTTTGCTATAACTCCACTATTTATTACTGGCTTATTCTCGCGGCTTCGCTCGTGTTATTATAGATTTTACGTACCCACGGAAATTATACTCTTTTTTTATCTCTGAAACAAATAAGCACCCTTTCACATTTATAATATTAGTAAGGAGGCAAAGACTAGTTAGGATAATTAGTAATATCTGTAAAGCGTACAAAGCTGCGGACAAATCTAGTATATATACTGAAACTACTTATTTATCGTCAACGTGACTTGTTATTCTACAAAAATTAAACAAATGTATAAATTCACAAGGAAACGTATATTCTTCGTTGTGTGAATCGCTGCGTATCAAATATCAATTACCTACTGCACGCTATCAATTTCAAAGACAGTTTGAAAGAAGACACAATAGATAAACAATGATTTATGATCCGTCACTCAAAAGTCACTTGTTCCTACCGAATAAATTATTCTCTCTTACAAATCTGATCTAAAGATCGTAAATTCGTAGAACAATGTTATAATACAGTCCTCGACAAACTTTTTGATGGCTCTGAATATAACTGAGCAAAACACAAAAATGTAGTTACAAATACGTATTATCTGGTATCCTGGTCTCATATTAAATGCACCGCGGTCGCTGAATGTTCGCCATCTTGTTCTTTTGTCTCGCTTTGGTTACGTTAGTTTAGGCTTGTGAAAAAGGATGACGCGAACTTGCCTCGGGCGAGTGCGGTGCATTTATTAGGAAACTTTTTAAAGCAAGTATTCAATACGTGCATGAATGGGTCGGCTCGTCCGGGGTAGTACCACCCTCTCATAGAAAACCGACGTGAAGTAACAGTGCTTGCATTGTTGCGTTTCGTTTGGCCAGTGAGAGCGCCGGAGACCCACCTCCCGTCCCCTCTCCTCTCTCCTCTCCCTTTCCTTCCCCTAACCCTTCCCTCCAAAAGATGGCAACGCACTTGCGACTCCTGTGGTGTTGTTAGTGTCCATGGACGGTGGTGATCACTTAACATCAGGTGACCCACCTGTTCGTTTGCCACCTCTGACATAAAAAAAAAAAAAACGTATTTAACTTTTTGTAATAACACCGATAACGTTCGAAAAAATCAAAGTTATGAATACACTTTATGTGTGTAGTTATAAAAAATGTTGTACTTCAAATGGAATGTGGCAAATAATTGCGAATTTAAGCAAAGCACTTGAGCTGATTAAGCAATAAAAATATTTTAAGTAAAATGGAGGTGCAAAAACATTAAATGTAAGATTCGTGAGCATACATACATACTGCAAAGGAATAAATTATGTTTATCGTACAATGATTTACATATTCTGAAGTGTTATTTCTTTTCTGTTTAAATACATTTTTTTTTTAATTCGAATTACTTCTTTTTTACAAGACAGTTTTAAGAAATATGTGTGATAATTTTATTAATCGTTTACATTTACGCAGTTAATATTAACTATTGGGCGCCCAGTGGTCCACATTCGACCATAGTTCAATTATTGTTTAAAGGGATAAATATTATAATAATAGTTATAATATCATTGTTGAATGTAGAATGAAAAAGGGTAATTGGAACGTAAGAGTAAAATAATACATACAGTCGAGCATAGCAACCTCCTTCACAACCTTTTTTGAAGTCCTTTATTGACAGATATCAAAATGTCTTTTTTATTTACATGTGTGTATATGTTGTGTAAAATTGAAGCAGTAGTGTGAGTAATGCATATTTTAATTAATTTAATGTACTTCTAATGCATTTTATATAAAATAAATATCTTTCTGCACTTCTCCATATAAACTTTAAGTATGCCAAATTTCAATAGTCCGGTGATGCTGTGAAGACCCTGCCGGGTCAATAGCGTAGTCAGTTCGAGAAAAAAATGCCAAATTTCACGTTCACCCGTTCACCCAATTCTGTTAAAAAGGGATACAAAGTTTAGGCTTCACGTATTAATATATAAGATATGATGATAAAACCGGACAGCACTCTAATTCATTAAATACATTCAAATTATTCATTGTTCATAATTATAAGTATTGAATTATACAAAAAGATTGTATAATTGTGTGAAGTATATAATATCCGTAAAAAATAATATAATGAATAGGTAAAATAATGGATAATAATTTATGACTGTCCAAAGTGCAAAAATATATTAGGGTTTTTTTTTTAATTTACAAGTATTTTTCATACATAACCTAAAGTGCTACAAAAGGAGTAATTTTTATTAGAATTCGTGAACAATAATTTTATACACACTTAACAAAGTAAAGCCTTGCGTTTTTTACAATTTTTGCTAGTCATTGGCATTAAAATTTTCAATTTCCTGCATGCAAGAGGTTTAATTAATAACTATGTCCGTGTTAAATATTCAAATTACATAAAAATATTGTTCTAATAGTAATAAATAAAGGCTAAACTGATTTTTATAAATTACAAAGTGGCAGAACATTATCGTGTCACGCAAGCCCGCGGAGTATCAACTTGAAATTGCTTGTCATTGTTCTTTTCTGTTACTTCTTTGTTATATTTTCTTTTCAGAAAGATTTTTCTCCCTTTTTTATAATATTTATTAATCAAACAATGTATTTTATGCCTCACGAAAGGACCATAAAACTTTTTTACTTACGTTTTTCAAGTGACAATTACTTTTAACTGATTTGCCATCTTTAGTTGAAGGTATGTTAAGATTCCTGTTGCTCAAACTGATCACTTTATTCCTACACAAGTATTTCATTTAATTATTAATTAAAAATTTAATTTTATGTGAATATGAAGCAGATGTTAAATCTACTCTGATTAGTTTCAATAATCGTATGTTACAACGACTGTAACTGACAACGTAATTTGAATAATGGCAGTAATATATATTTCCAAGAAATGCGCGCGACTTTCTGTACTATAATTATTAACATAACAATAAAACAGTCTATAACCAGCAGCTTGAATATTTCTATAATATTTTCAGTGCACTTTTCTGTTAGAAAGGTTATCTAAAATAGCCAAATGCACGAAGAAAGTCGAAATTACTAGTTACAGGACACACATGTTACGGTGCCTGTTTATCTAAAACCAGACTTTGCTCACGGCTGTGTTGAGGTTTTATCGGTGATACTTTTTTCTATAGCTGAATTTATTTTAAAATCGGTTAAATATTTTATAATATCTGCCAATAAAAAAAAACATTTTCCTTCATTACAGTAGTATAAATATTATAAAGAATTATAAACAATCCATACATATATTTGCTCATTCTCTAGACCATGATACAATTTTTAGTCTTCAAAAGACTGGAAAACTTAGCAATTGGAGGAAATTTTTAGTACACTTGAATTAGGGTGTCCTCGTGCAAATATTTATTTAGAAGGCGTATCTATTAAATCTAAATGATACAATAAATTAATATAAGATCTTTTAGAATCTGGTAAGTATCAGCTAGAATTCTTACCATCTACATAAGTTATCTTTTTGCTGCTTATTTTTATGCTTTGCTGAATTTTGAAAGTATTATCGTAAAGTTACACGTCTAAAATCAAAGATAAATAAAAACATAATTACTAATTTTCTTTAAAATACATGCTATGTATTAAAATTTTAAATAAATAAAAATCAATTCACGAATTATACGTAAGCGCATTATTTCTAAACAGCTGAACCTTTTTGACCAATTTCGTTTTGTTGTATGTGGAAGATAAGGTGTGTATAATAGAAAATGTTGGAAAGTTTGTATGGAAACTTAAAAACTTTGGGTTAACGTATCTACCTATAAAAAGGCGTATGAGTGAGTCAGACAGAAGACAATATGGAGATCCTTAAAGATATTCACAGAATTGGCAGAATGACGTTCATTACTAACCACTGCCACTTTATTTTATTAGATGGTCGTACTATAAACGTTTTTAGGTCGTAGAGCCACGCTGAATGGGTAGGCTCGCCCGGGGTAGTACCAGCCTCTCATAGAAAACCCACGTGAAGTAACAGTGTTTGCATTGATGCGTTTCGTTAGGTCAGTGAGAGCGCCGGAGGCTCATCTCCTCTCCCCTTTTCCCAGACACCTGCGACTCCCCTGGTGTTGTCAGTGTTTATGGACGGTGACGATCACTTAACATCAGGTGGCCCACATTTTCGTTTAGCACTTATGACATTAAAAAAAATGTCTCATTTTCTACGTAATACATTCGCCGAAGTCGGGGCGGGAAGCTGGAATGTATTAGCATATATGTTATGTTATGTGTATAGATATTGTTTTTTTTTCTTAATTTAACTCAGTATAACTTTTCACACTGGAAGTATAATCACAATACAATTTTTTATTATAAAAATTTCCTCAAGAGAATACCGACTATAATAGAAATACCTTATCTTGTCTCACGTACACATTCATTAGGAAATGTTTGCTACATTCATCAATGTTATACGCATTCTATTCCGATAGCTACGTGACGATAATTAAATTATTTTATGACTTATAAAAATGTAACTTCTTGAGCATATTGTATAGTTATCTGTTGGCTATTAATTGTTAATGGTGTTGATTGACAAATATCAAGTCACGGCGATCGACTCGTTTGAAGCTGAATATTAATTCGATATCTGTAGGTTCGGACCGCGTCATCTAACAAAGAATTTTTACAATGCGTACATTTACTAATCTGAGTCTAACACAGCTGACGGTGTAGTAAAAACATCGCGAGGAAACCTGAACCTGAGAAATATGAGCACAAAACTGTGAACAAAGTTGGAAATCATAAATATGTAGTAGGCTGGCGTGTTGATTATGTCCATACTACTTTGGAAAAGAGCCCTTTGACCCAGTAATGGTGCTCTTACAGGCTAATGTTATTATTATTATTGATATACAATTGGTAATTTTTATATTATGTATAAAAGACAATACCGGAGTGACCCATCGTTTATCTCGAAAGTATGTGAAACGGAGTAAGAAGAATCATATGGGAACCTAATGAAAAGTTTTTCAAAGGTTTTATAGTCTTCGAAAGCGAAGCAGCAGACGACTAACTATTAAATAGGTTTTTGGTGGGATCTTAATCTGATATGTAGTAGATTTTATATTTTATTCATAATCTCGTGTTGTGTGGCTCTATAATATGTAAGATTGGTGGCAATACATTTCGTTTATTGTGCGTAATTGAAGTGAAGGTGGTTTTTGAAGGTGGTAGAGCCACGCTGTAGCTATTACTAGTTTCAGCATGAACGGGTCGGCTCGTCCGGAGTAGTACCACCCTCTCACAGAACACCGACGTGAAGTAACTATGCTTGCATTGTTGCGTTTCGTTCGGTCAGTGAGAGCGCCGGAGGCCCACCTACTTTCCCCCTTTCCCTTCCCTACCGTTCCCCATACACAGGCTGGCAACGCACTTTTGACTCCCCTGGTGTTGCTAGTGTCTATGGACGGTGGTGATCACTTAACATCAGGTGACCCACCTGTTCATTTGCCGCCTTTTGACATAAAAGAATGGAAAATAAGACCACGAGGCATGAATTCTGAGATGCCACAAAAACATCCTGAAAAGTTCTAACAAGGGTGCCACAATATATATATATACACACGACACTAGTAATATTATTACATAATCGACAAGGGCAATAATAACAGGGAAGATTGATTGCCTAAAGTAAAATTAAAAAACCAAAAAATGAGTGCATGTAACCGACACACGCGATTGAAGTAAAATTTCTTTGGCGTTATAAGAGATGTCTATATTTTATTTACTTTATAACAAAGAGTTGCTAATAATATTTTCTATGTTATTTAAGTTCCGAATTAGTTGATAGATGGCACTACAGATAATAAAGCTATGATTTAATTTGTTACTTGCTTACATTGAAACCAGATGGCAGCACGGTCGCGCGCCCATTTATACATTATTATCTCTATTGTATAGTTTTTATTATTATTCAATTATTTTTTTTACCTCCTAGTCGCGCCTAAATAAGTTTCACTTCAAAAACTAGCAAATACTAAAACATCATTTGCTTTAAAAAAAACGAACATTTCAAGTGGACATTTAACGTGCTCAAAGCATTAAGTGTGACCGCTAGAATGGTTTGGCGTAGATAATCACCACTCATCTATTGCGATTATACGATTGTTAGCACTACTGTTAGAAACTGTTCCTCGGCACTACATAATATAATGGTGAAAGTACAATTGACCACATAATTGACATTAGTTTTGTCGCAAGAGTTCAATATAATTTTATCATCGAAGCTCTTAACACTCATTACCCGCTTTTTTACCAATACATTATGGACTTACCAGCCATAAATCTGTCGTATATAACATAAGGTATTAGCCCACTTATTTTCGGTTCGAGGTGCGGAACAAATCACAATACGAGCTCCATTATGTTTTGTTTTGTATACGCAACAATGTTAAACTACGACTCAAGTGTGAGAAATGAACTTATATTTTACTTTAAGTGACTTTAAAATGAATTTGATATGCATTGCTCCTAATCGTTTCTCAACTTATGATGGTAAAATAATTTATAAGAGGAAAAAGGCACATGAAACAGGTTGTATTACAAAATAGTTTATGCCATTATTTTTAATAAATTATCCTAATCTTTATATATAATTTTTTTCTGTACGTGTGTATATCACTGAACTCGTCCTAAACGGCTGGACCGATTTTGATGAAATTTTGTGTGCGTATTCGAGTAGATCGGAGAATGGTTTAGATTCACAATTGGACCAGGTAGACGGCGCTGCGGTTGAATTTTAGTTTTTTTTATTATCAAGGCAGGACACCGTCTGCCGGGCCCGCTAGTTAAATATAAAACGTATCTTTTCGAGAATAAAGTCGTATACGAAAAATGCACCGACCGACGTGAAGTAACAGTGCTTGCATTGTTGCGTTTCGTTCGGTCAGTGAGAGAGCCGGAGGCCCATCTCCCCTCCCCTTTCCTCTCTCCTCTCCCTCTACCTCCCCTAACCCTTCCCCCCAGAGGGTGGCAACGCACTTGCGACTCCTCTGTGTTGTTAGTGTCCATGGACGGTGGTGAACACTTAACATCAGGTGACCCACCTGTTCGTTTGCCATCTATGACATAAAAAAAAAAAATGCAAACTATGAACCAGCCATATAAATTATGTGATCTGCAGTCCTAAGAATACCTTATGTACAAGAATTAAAAGGAATAACAGCAAACACCCATATTAAAATATTGTTATTTGATCTAGTTGATTTCAATAAAATATACATAACTTCCTTTTGCATCGAAACAATTACTTTACCGGTTACATTCATTAACTTAATTTTTCATTATGAATTAATTCACATTCCAATCGATATTTAATTCAGATAATTCCTTTATTAAGGTGTTATTTAACCTTCCTACAACCGCGCGTCTGTCTGACGGACCGATCTGCTTTTTTGTCGTGTATACGTGGTACATGTACCTAATGTATGTACGAACGTTCACGCGACATTCATTTTAAGTAGGCCATGAACCATGCAGCTACTGAGAAGCCTGAACCGCCAGCATTTTGGATTTTTTTTTAATAGATCAAACCTATGGCGTCGGTTTTTTTTTTCGATCTGACTTCGCTATTGACCAAGCAAGGTCTTAACAGCTTCACCGGACTACTAAGGCGAGCGCTTAAGGCACTCAGCCGATTTAATTTGACAACTGCTCAAGGGTGCGCGGCACACCTCGGCTTTGGCTGTTGCCTGATACATGCAATTCGCGACCTATGTAAGCTAACCTAAGCTAAGCTAACTATTCATACATATATGAGTTGTTGAAACATATATGTGTACCAAGCATACATAACTCAACAACTCTTATATATATTTCGTATCGGATAATAGCCTATGTCGTCGGTCTCATAGACCAATACACAGGTATAGAAAGGTGAATAATAATTCCAACGCTACGGCTTGCCACAATAATTATACGAGAAATATTTATAAAAGTTGGATGATGTGTTATTACTGGAGAGGTGTGTTGTAATGTTGCGCTATAACACGCATTTATGTCTATTTACAAAATATATTTCCTATGTATACTAAGTATACGGTTCATGATAGGAAACATTTTAAGAAAAATATCATTTTTTTTTTCGAACTGACTACGCTATTGACCAACCAAGGTCTTAACAGCTTCACCGGACTACTAAGGCGAACGCTTAAGGCACTCAGCCGATTTTATTTTGACAACTAGCTCAAGGGTGCGCGGCACACCTCGGCTTTGGTAAAATATCATATATTTGAGCTTTATGCAATATTACATCTTTATGATGTATTGTATGATTTATATAACTTCATCGTTTTTTATGTAAGTTTCGATATATAATTGAAATAAAAAAAATTGGCATATTGTCCTTATTTTAGAAAAAAAGCGATATATATAATGAATTACTGATTAATTACTTTTAAGCTATGACTGAGTTTCTATAAACCATGTTTTAACGTGTCCCTATGTATCATCATCATTATCAGCCTATAAGAGACTCAGTGAGCCATAGGCTCCTTAGGAAAGTATGGGCATAATCACTACGCCAGCCCACGACGTATTAACGATTTCAAACTCTGAGACATCCACAGTTGTATTTTTTTCCCACATACAGTAGTACCACAAGAACATTTCTCAGGTTCCGGTTTCCTCACGATGTTTTCCTTCACCGTCAGCCGATAGTGTTATCAATTTAAATGTACGCGAATTACGAGAAATTCGTTGGTACATGCCGGGGTTCGAACCTGCGGACATCGAAATAATATTCCACCGGTCACCACTAGGCCACGTCTCTATGTATGTGTGTGTTAATACTACGTATAGATAAATATAATTTTGAGTTACATAGATCCTAGCAAAATTGGAATTGTCTTAAATAACTGATAACCAATCGCGCTACGTCCGCGTTATATCATTTTTTTTTTTATGACATAGGTGACAAACGAACAGGTGGGTCACCTGATGTTAAGTGATCACCACCGTCAATGGACACTAACAACACCAGAGGAGTCGCAAGTGCGTTGCCACCCTTTGGGGGGAAGGTTTAGGGGAGGGAGTGGGAGAGGAGAGAGGAGAGGGGAGGGGAGGTGGGACTCCGACGCTCTCACTGACCGAACGAAACGCAACAATGCAAGCACTGTTACTTCACGTCGGTTTTCTATGAGAGGGTGGTACTACCCCGGGCGAGCCGACCCATTCATGCTAAAACCAGTAATAGTTTCAGCGTGGCTGTATCACCATAAAAAATAATATAAAAATTAATAACAGAATAACTTAATAAAAATAATAAACATGGTGTTAAGTTATAATAAAATGGATAGAAATGAATACTGATAATTATACACTGTACATTTGTGAGTGATATATATTTTATCATCAATGTGTGTATCATCAAAATCGGATGAGATTAAATAATAATCTTTTGAATTTTTATTAAACAATTAATTATTAATTTTAATCAGGCTTCATATGAGCAAACGGTCGCGAGGTGACGTGATAGGCGCCAAGTATTAGATCTTGTAAGTCGCCTGTTATATCCTAAGATTAACAAAGGAAGGAAATCCTTTTAAATACATTAGGCTGATTAATGATTTCAGCGTGGCATATCAATCAATTTTTAATAACCGCCGGATATTTAAACAATGAGTTGGTTTGATTTAATTTTACCATCATATCGGCCTGTAGGCTCCTGATTGCAATAATAATGATTTGTCCTACAGTCTGACCATCGTTTAAGAGTATTGTAATGCTAATGATAATCGCACAATCACTTCGAAGTCTTTTTAATAATCGTACATTTAACTGTTCTGAAACTGTTCCATAAAACTGTAATATCTGAATGAAATGCAATTTGTTTAACACGCTTTTATTAGCTTCACCTGTATATATGTAGCCGACCCCTTTGAGCTCGATTTCGTCCTACTTTGAACGATCAGATTTAATTCAAATTTTGCACACCTGTTAAAGGTCGATGACAATGCAATAATCCGAAAAAAAAATTTAACCAAAAAATTAAAAATAAATAATAGTTCAAAAAAAACTAAAAAAACACGCTTTCATAAAAAATCAAACTAAAAGCCAGAAAATAAAATTTAATAAATTTGGATTAAGTGTAGTGTAAATTAGAAATAAATGTATATTTTTGTAAAAAATGACAAAAAGTTATTTCTAATTTTGTCACTTTAATACTTCGTTGAGTTTTAGTGGTAGACCACAATCTTAATTGACGACAACGTGGTCCAAGGTGATTAACACGTTAAAACTAGACAGGGATTGACTCTCGAATACAGCTATTGTAGATGATAGTTGGCCAGGCGAACTTAGGAACATTCGTACCACCATGCTTTGGTTTCATCGTATTGTTATCCCTCACCGAAAGCACCAGCTCTTTTAAGGATTTAAACCCACGTCGACGCGGTTTTCAAACACACTAACCACTGAGCAATCATCAGTTTCTATTGCTATAATTTAAAATATGTAACAATCACATATTATGTATTAGGTACGCGATTTTAAATTACCTTTTCTAATCTATTTTATATATATTATAATAATGTAAATTGAAAGAGCCTGCACTTCTTCGATTTTCGTGAAAAAAATTGTTGCAGGTGTCTAGGAATCAGGTCCGGTGGACGAGGGGGGGCAGCCGGTGTGTATCCGGTCTGTCCTTCTATAGGTAGGAGCCCGGCGGCCACCTTCCGCCGGGCGGACCGTGGCTCTACAAGGTTGATTAGCTTGAACGATCCCTTGCCGCCCCCACAAAACGGTCTGTCGGTACACCGTGGGGTTTTAGTCTGTGCGAGTCGGACATAACCCACCCTCTCCCCTGGGAGGGTGACGTATACATAAGGGATTTCCCCACGTTAAAAAAATAAAAAACACTTTAATAATTTTTATAAATTTTTGTCTGTCTGTCTGTTTGTTTATATGAAAACGCATCATTGCTAAATTACAGGGTTCAAGATAAAACCGCACCAAGAAAATCATATCCTCGAGAAAGGTCTTTGTTTCATTACAATCGGTCCACTCTATCAAAAGTTATTGAAATTTTAATGACGACGCGACGTAAGTACGAGAGAGATGTAGATAAGTAAATGTACTTAATACATCCAGAAGATTCTATTAGTGTAGTCCGGTGAAGCTGTTAAGACCTTGCTGGGTGAATAGCGTAGTAGTTCGAAAAAAAAAAAAAGATTAGAAAAAAGAAGGCTATTAGTCACTGTTTTCCTTACATTAGGTTCCACGCGGACGGAGTCGCGTGCACAGCTTGTTTGTAATATAATTTATATAATATCTTTACTGTATGATTTAGTACTACTAACAGAAATAACTCAAATAGCTGTAATAACTCTATACGCAGCTAAACTAAGCTGTAATTTAACGAGTGAAATTTAACAACGTGATTATCTTGATTGAACTAGTAGACAGGTCAAATTCCTATGAAGCAAGATGACTATTAATAAATTAATCGAAACGTTTGTTTTACACAACTCACATTTTGTATCTTTAGTTTTGTAGATATCGTGTGTATATACCACGTTTAGGTTAATAAATAACTATCGTTTGGAAATCTAAAATAGGAATCTCAAAATAACTTGATAATTTAAAATCTATAGTAGTAATTAATATGTCTATAAATTAAATATGATAAATTAACCGATTTCACTAATTTGACCGATTTTGTACCAACAGATTTTTCGGAATTCGCGTTCAATTTACTAATCTACATTGGCTACATAAATACATAAACACAATACTACACACAAATCTACATAGAATCTACATTATCGGCTGACGGCGAAGCAAAACTACATGAGGAAACCTGAATCTGAGAAATTTTCTTGTAGTAGTATGTAGAATAATATAGAATTGTCTTTATTTTAATCATTTACTTAAATGGATTGACCGTTAAATCAAAAACAATGCGAAAATAAATATTCAAGATAAGCCTAAGTATAAATTAGGAACCGAATTAAAACCACGAATGCTTTTATCTATATCCCGTTTACCTAATGACATACCTATATTACTGCTACTCAAACCCGTAGAAATTACGTTTATTTTATTCACAGTATCATAAATATAACGCGACAATTTCTTGGGAAGAATGATATAATAATAAAAAACAGTCCAATATTATGACAACAATGTCTTATCTCATAACACTGACACAATGTTTTATGTAGGTACATGTAAAACAAAGACATTCACTTTAATGCCTGAAAAATATACAACTTAAGAGTAAAAACAAATATCTGGACTTGTATCGTGAGTCAGTTTGTTGGTAAGAGATATTTATCATAGGATATAAAGAAACTTTGTCTTGTTTTCGAAGAAAAACTCATTGAGTAAGACTGAACTAACACGATGAGGGAACCTTTGTACTAACTTTTCTAATACCTAACTTATTGGGTTTCAAATGCTATATAATAAAGAAATACCGTTTTATTATTATTATCATACACGTATTATATTATACAAACGCCTTTATCTGACCTAATCTATTATAAACAAATTGAGAGGTCAGCCGTTGCTCCCGCATCACGCAAAAACTACTGGATACACGTGGATCAAATTTTTTAATATTTTACTTCTTAGATACTTGGTCCTTATTTAGATTTGTTTTTGCGAACTCACTAACGCTTTTATCTTGACGGTCTTCACAGGTTCACTGGATTAATGGGGCGAGTGATTACGGATCCCTGTCGCATAGCAACAAGCGCAAAGGTGCCAAAAATATCAACATATTTTTTATTGAATATGAAGTTATTAAAATTACAATAATCTAAATATGTACTAGAAACTGTAACAAACTGGTCGTCCCACGTTTCAGACTTAGCAAAACCAGTAATAGTTTTTTAGGTAATAGTTTTAGGTTTTACAATAAAGTCCCAAATCATATTACCGATTTGTCGGACTGTAAATTTAAGCACCATGTCAAGCGAGTTTTAATGTCGAAAGGCTATTATAGAGTGGATCAATAAGTGAACGATGGTGACATCTGGAATTGACTCCTCTCTGGCAATCCGCTAAAAACGGGATTTGTAACGTATAATGTATTGGAAAAAAGAAATATATATATATATATATATATGTTAAAAAGAAGTGCCCGATTGAGATTCTTGCCGGTTCTCCTCGATGACTGGATTGTTTTCCGAACCGGTGGTAGTTTTGACGTTCATAAGCGCCTTATTAGGGCCTAAACTGAATAAAGTACTTATGATTTTAAAAATAAAAATAGGTTAACACCACTTGTGACGAATTATACTAAGATGAAAAGCATAATACATTCTCTATGAAATAACAGATCCTTCCTAGATATATAGACAAAGTATTTGTTCTTTTTCTTACGAAAAATTATTTAAAAAAAGATGGAAATATAAGGACCTTATTTTTGAGTCACTAACGAATAAAAAGATATTCATAACATATTGATTGACGGCGACCTTCAGTATTCAAGTTCAGGGACACACATGCCGCCTTCTCATGCAAACCAATTCGCTATAAAACGAACACATCTGTGTAGATTTCTTTATACGTACGATCTTTGTTTGATTCAACAGCTGTGGACGGGAACAAATACGATGATTATTCTTTTTATAACAAAATATGTTCTTATCCACCCAACGAGTAAGTAACAGATAGTGCCTTAATGTTTTTTGGGAACAAAATTTTTCGCTAGATGAGGACGGTGATTGTGTCCGATGCAATTTGTATCTTAAGTGATTAAGAGAAATTGGGAGCAAAAATGACAGATACCGATACTGTAAGATCCATAAGTGACATGCTTAAAATGCTATGTCAAAATATTTAAAAAGTATGTTGCTTTTTTTATACCAGACAAGATAAGTGGTATGTAACACGAAAATTGTGCTTGACTGAATCATGAATACCGTTCATCGAGTGTAATATTTGTCGTTGTGGCACGTTTATGTCTTTCTCGTTCCGAGATCCGAGTATATCTGGTAAGAAAACGAGCTGATAGAGGCTTGTACCCGACTAGGTCGCGAGGACTATGCACATGTTTGTTTGGATAGACGACTCAAGGCTGTGTAAAACTGTTTTCTACTCACAGCTGAAGGAATGGAGGTGCACATCATCATTGCGTTACAAGAATGTCATAAAGCATTAGCGCATGTATATCACGCGTGTGTATTGGGATAAGCTTGCGCAGTTGGAATAAGAGTGGTCCAGCTCTGTTCCTAGGACTGTTACCAATTTTAAAGAAAAGTCATTACACTGTGCGCCTTCCAAATAGATTGCAATGATATTAAAAGGATGTCTTAAAGCGTCATCTAACTGCATGTAACATCCCGTGCGAAGATTAGGAAGAGCTCGCGCAATACAGATGACAGTGTCGCAGCTCTGTGAGGCTATTATTAATTTTAAAGAAAAGCGTTTACAATATTAAGATGTAAAACTTCTTTATATATTATATATACATTATACGTATAAAACCAACGGTCAATTGCACTGTGCACCTACCAAAACGATCTTTAAAATAAAATTTGGCTTCGCCAGTTATATACGTGCGCACAATCGAAAACGGTAAGGTTCGCCATTGACGGACATGTTAAGCAGGACGATGATATGACTTATATGACCTATCATATATCCAAATATAAATGAGGATTATACGGTGATTTTTATTATAATTATCGCTCTACTTTTTTTTAATAATGACAGCAATGCGTCTAACCGACTGCATAATATGGAGTCCACTAGTTGGCTGGTGAATACGCACTTACTAATTCCGGAATGTCATTTATCATCATAACAGGATATATAATGCGAGAATATTATTATTAACAGTAATTTAAGCAACTGTCTCACCCGATTTATATGAATTACTAGCCTCCGCCCGCGACTTAGTCCGCATGAGGTAATTACTTAGGGGCTAACGCTAACACGCAGCGGAAGCTCTCAAGAGGAAAAAAAAACCCGATTTTGGAACATTCTTCATTGGTGCTCCGCTTCTATTGTTCTTAACGTAATGATATATAGCCTATAACCTTCCTCGGTAAATGAGCTATATAACACTGATTTTCACAAACCGGACCAGTAGTTCCTGAGATTACCCCCTACAACGTCACAAACTCACAAACTTTACCTCTTTATAATATTAGTATAGATTTAATTTATACTTCTACGCTTAAGTAGAAAGCAAATGACCTCTATGTTAGTATATAAGTAGTCCATCATCTCTTACGTAGATGGACAGCGGGTGAGAAAAAAATATGGGTCTTTATCTATCACTGCAATCGAAGTGTTTCAACTACAGATATGGTTAACACTGCTTTCATGATTGCTTTCTACTCCAAATTCATAAGCTAATAGAGATAGTGTTTCATTTTCTATCAATTATCAAGAATATAAAAAATCCTTCCAAAATCTTCCTTCCTTCCTATCTTATAAAGATAAGTGTTTTTAATTATTTCGCAGTACTCTTATAATATAATTTAAATTATATGAATAGCGTCCATTCTTCTACACGTGCTCCGTAGGTGGTGCTAAAAAGTAACAATTTTTTGTCCGTCAGAATGTTCCAAATAAACTGAACCTTGCAGCAACAAATAGAGTAATCAACCAACTAACGACATTAAAAGATGGATACTCCATATAACCATACAATTAAATAAAAAAATAACTGTATTTAAAACGTTATATCACAAAATAGCCGCTAGTTGCTTCTCTAAGACATAAAAGATCGTTAATCGAAACAAATGAATCGACAGTTTCCACAAACCGGCATTATGTTAGATTATGATTGGTGTGGGCTGAAACAGTACGTATTTCTTGGCGGACGTGTCAATTGGTCCGGCGACGTGACACCGACACGCTGTGATCTCATCTCACTGCTCAGCTACATCTATATTACTAGATTTATTAAATATTTCGCCTTAACCCCAATAGAACTGTTTTTAGTGTAATAATTCTAGGCATAGTTATTTTTTTAATATTCGTCATCATTTTTATTAAACTGTACTGAATGTTAGATTCATTTATAAACATTTAGACAATGGTCTGCATCGCCATACAATGCATTAAGTATTTTGACGATAGCAACTATTTCTATATTAGTTTGCATATTATGTACTGTTGCAATCTATGCAGGGCTCATCTGTTAAGGTTCTATATGTTATTTTGCTGCAAATTATTTGCTTGACAACATGCTAATTATAACTAGTTCTTAAGAATGGTTTACCTGCGACAATCAGTGGATAACACTGTATTACTCTTTAAAATAAAAGATAAGTTACTGTGAGTATTTAATATCAGATAGTGTATATACATTTAATAGTTAAATATTTATATTATAATAATATAAAACATACTACATCCTCTAAACGATCTCTATCGATCGAATCTCATGTAAATTATCAAAACATGCAATCGTTTATCTAGATAATAACGTAATATAAGGTGCTTGAAGTTGATAGAATCTGTGATTTACATTCTTAAATTTTTCTTAGGATTTAAACTGCAATAACAAAAATATATCTCAAATGATCATAGAAATCAATGCGAGGCTCGAATATAAGTTGTTAAACCTTTTTAAATCAATTAAATACAGGCTAAATTAAATGCAGTATATTGAATTCGAAAAGGTATTTTAAAATAATTAAATTACTCAGGTGGATCTGCTCATGTCATGTCATCATTGTCATTATTTTTGACTAACAATATATAAATAGGTTACTTTGAGGAAAACTATTTATGTAATTAAATGTTTAATTAAACCTAATGTTTCATTTTAATTCGATGTACAATTCTTGGCAACGGACGAATGCGTAACAATTATTATACGTTAATAAACAATAATTAATCGATCTATTTATAGTGCGTCGACATCGGTCTGATAATTCCTAGAATTTTAAACATGATTCGATTTGGTACAGTGTTATTTCAAATGTACTACGATTCCCAGAAACGTCCTCTTGGTAGGTCTAATTGCGTTGAACAAAAACCGGCAATGATTGTTATGAGTTATGAGCAATGCTTGAATATTGAGATCGACTTTACGGTTTACTGACTCATCAGTAACAGCGTACACACTTATCCCGTTAGAATTGGGCACATCTTTATATCTTAAAAGCTTAAGTAGATTTCTGCCCACGTTCTAACGCCTCCCAGCTTTATTTTTTAGAATACATGTAACAATGAATTCTCGGTTATATATGTCGAAATAAGTCTTAGAAATGATTCTATTACCTGTTAATTATCACCTCATAAATGTGTTAACACATCGTCTTTTTTGTTCAAGTGTAGAGAATAGGTAAAGGGTGCTTGACACTAAAGAGTTTTTTTGCAACTGCAAAGTCAGTGGATTTCTTTTTCAATTGTCTTTGTTACCGACAAAGATTTCTGGAATTAGCAATATATATGGAGAGAGGGGTGGTCGCAATTTGATACGATTCACTTCTCTTTTCCTTGACGTGTTGCATGAGCATTATATTATAAAGAAACAAAGATTAGTCAGTCATGATTTAGGTGCGAGTCAGGGAGTCCTAGTAATTATCCGTAGTAGTTAAGAGTTCGCTATATGTCTTAATTAATAATTATATGCTTTACTAAATTCGCAAACGTTTTTATAGCATACTCCTTCTCCATCAAGCCCAAAGGATCGAAGGGACATATACGAAGATTGTTACAAATAATTATATGCCCTAGTCTCTTCGTATTTAATCTGGGTTAGTTGAAGATGTTCAAAGTTTTGCACAAATGTATCATCGCAAAAGCAGATGTTACGTTAATAATTTTAGTATGATTAAGGTAAATCAGTATATTGCTGTTGTTGACCTTGGAGAATGTATTTCAGTCATTTTCTGGAGAGCTACATTCCATTGTTCTGAGGAGACAATGTTCAGGTTAACCCTTTCCAATACCTAGCGTACACAACAATATGGTTGTAGAGATAAATTGTTTGTGTATATAATGTATTACTGGCTTTATTAAATGAACACCGGCTACAGTTTACCATACTCCCACCTGGCGTTATACGACCAAAGAAGGAAACACACTTAACCTATATTTTAGACAGGCTTTGAAATACTCTCGACTCACACCCACTTACGCTTGACGAAAGATCTTAATTTGAGGTCGATAGTTAGCCTAATGATTACCAAAAATATGTTACTACATAGTGTGAGACTTTATCGTAATATTTTCCCTCAATGAAAGAGGACGTATGTCTTATATTACGACATGGTAATCAAGTACACAGTCCACTTAAAAGTGGTCACTATAGCCTAAAGCTAAGTATAGCCGCTCTCAAAAGGACCGCACTCTTGACACTGACCATAATAGATTGCTACTCCTGAGGACAGAGATCGTCGCATATGCAATTCCGTGATGTGAACCATACAACATGAACCAGAACGCTACAGAGCAAACGATGTTGATGAACAGAAATAGTCTAATTATAATTGATTTGCTGTATAATATTAAACTGATCGTTTAATTAATTCCGATCACAAATTCTTGGAACATAATATAATATTTCATAGTTCAATGTCCGTTCAAACGTTTTTAATAATATATTTCAAACGACGCGAAATTATAACAAATTAATAAAGCGGAACATTAAGATGCGAAACGGTATGATCTATATCATCTCAAAATCAAAATGAGACATGTTAATATATTTACATTAACGTCAACTAGTTTTCAACCGGTTCACTGTAGCAAAGTAGATTAGCAAACAAAAAATACCATAAAATGTTGGCTATAATCAGTGCGCCCCAGTTTGCGTCTGGTTTTGGCAATTATAAACGACATTTAGGGAAAATTAACGTTATATCTTTTGACGAAACTACTTACGCTTAATTATTGGGAAGTTTTTGACGACATTTAAATTTGTCAGAAGACCTAGCAGATGTATAAATATATCTTTTTTTCGAACTGACTATGCTATTGACGTAGCAAGGTCTTAACAGCTTCTATGTCCAAATTACAATTGATGGGAATTTACGAAAAGCAACGATAAAATATGATTATAAGGAGAATGCAGCAACATTGCAATTCTTTATGTATTTTATTTTGGATTAAATGTATTCCAAATATTAGCTCACGCAGATTTTAATATTTATTTTGTTTAAAATAAATATGATCGCAACTAACTATGACATTAGCAGTAGTTGATATATTTTTTTCATACTTGTTGTTTTCGCAAAGGATCTCTTTGGATTTGGAATTGACAATATAAAGGGAGAGAGGGGTGTTCATCGCAATTTGATACGATTCAGTACTTTACTCCTTTGACGTGTTGCATGAGCATAATATTAAGTCACCAAGATTTGTTAGTCCTCATATAGATACAAGTCAGAGAGTCGTGGTTATTTCAAAATGATTTAGATGCAAGTAAGAGAGTCGTGGTAATTTCAAAGTCCGTTAAATGTATTAAAATTAGCAATCACATGTTTGACATAATTATCGAACGATTTGATTGCAGAATCCTTCTTCATCAAGCCCAAAAGATCGAATGGACATGTACGAAGATCATAATAAAGCCTTATGTGCCTAGTCTCTTCGTGCCAAACCTGGGGCCATCTTGAAGCAAGTGTTCAAAGTTTTGCACAGATGTATTATAGGGTATTATGTAGTTGATATCAGGGTTGAGAGGATATCAGAGATGTATAAAGTATTTAAGAACAAGAATGATCTAATTTTAAATACCTTTTTTTTTTTTTTTTATGTCATTGGTGGCAAACGAACAGGTGGGTCACCTGCTGTTAAGTGATCACCACCATCCATGCACACTAACAACCCCAGAGGAGTCGTAAGTGCGTTGCCATCTTTCGGAGGGAAGGGTTAGGGGAGGGAAAAGGAGAGGAGAGAGGAGAGGGGAGGGGAGATGGGTCTCCGGCGCTCTCACTGACCGAACGAAACGCAACAATGCAAGCACTGTTACTTCACGTCGGTTTTCTATGAGAGGGTGGTACTACCCCGGGCGAGCCGACCCATTCATGCTGAAACCAATAATAGTTTCAGCGTGGCTCTACCACCATTAAAAACTAAACTAAAATATAATTTTCAAGTTAGAGTGTAAATGATTTTCAAATTTAATAGCTCTTGTTATATTAGAAGGATATACTAAATCTAGAACAATAAATAAAAAGTTTGTGCATAAATCATGAACATAAAGTCACACCCAGCTTAAACACAGAATTCACTTCATTCGTGTGAATATTTATCAGAATAGATTTATCTTGAAATATTGGTACGTATAACATAGATTTATATGTTTCATATACCAAATGAGATGACGTTCCTGAATCTTCTACGATAATGATTTGTGCAATAGATCATTATGTAATTAAATTATTTAGAACTAGAAATGTAGAGGCTATATCAGTAAATTATAATCTAAAGCATAAAAAAGGAAAAATATCAGGGGTAATAGTGATAATTATCAGCGAAAGGTTTTTTAGAATTGGATTAGTAGTTCCAAACATTAACTCTTACAAACACATACACAAATTTTAGCTCTTTATAAATGTTACTATAAATTAGTTTTATTTGTTTCATATTTTTTGAGATATATTAATTTAAATGTATAGTTTGTAATAATTATTTTAAGGCTACACCCCGAGTTGATGTCCATTAGCATTTTTCGTTAGTTGCCATTTCGGCTCAGTACCTTCAGTGTTTGCTACCAATTAAGATGAAGATGATGTAAAGACTTCACAGGTTAAGAGCATTCAGTTAGTTTGAAAAAAAAATCATATTATGACGATTTCCGATAGTTAATATGGTTTCTATGTCAATCAAACTAAACCAAATTCAGAACTTATAAAAATTAACAGATCAAATAGCTTATAGTGTAAAAAAGATATGGTTCACTTTTAATTTATATTTTAATAACAAATTTTTCTACGGCGGCCAAAATAGAACAGTTTAGTACTTTTTTCCTTTATTTGTCAACCTATTTTCATTATTTAATAGCTTCTAACGAGCTTTACTGTCATTGATATTTGGATTCTTTTTTCTATACAATCGACGAGACGGGATTTTTCTCTATGGATTTAACTTCGTCAAATTTAACGCTTTTTACACACTATAAATTTACACCGTATTTATTACAGCGGTTACTATCTATATCTATCTATAATAAGAATGAAAAATTAACGTTTTTGTACTTTTAGAATTTGTAAAAAAAAATGTTGCAGAAATAAGTAATAACATACATTACAACCATTTATTAGAAATTTATGTCTGTCTGTTTGCATGAACACGCATCACTGCTAAAGTACCTACTGCATATCATAAAATATAGATTTAAATAACATTTACTCTTTGTTTCATTAAAATCGGTTTGGTGTATCAAAAGTTATTGTAATTTCAAGTACCAGAGAAAAGTAGATAGTAATTTAATTGTATTTAGATGACTTTATTAGTCACTGCTTTGTACATGAAGTTCCACGCGTACGAAGTCGACGGCACAGCTAGTATAATAAAAATAAATATGTATCCTTATTATGGACGATCTCGGCGACCACTAGTATAAATTACTAATTTCAATTCTTAACCAATCATTACTATTTCGCAACACTTGCAAATACATAAAAATGGATTAAGTGTCCCCAATCTTTCATATCAACAAAACGTGCAAGCTCCCTGACATTAAATCTGCCACTCTTTAACGCTCGTGACAGTTCAAGGAGAGATGGCTGGCGCCTGAACACGGCCTGTTAGTTGAAACCAACATAAAGTAATTTCATATCATTTTTACAGCTGCACTTACGGTCACGACCGATGAGTTATGGCAATATTTGTTTTCATTGCCCTTTTTTAAGTAGACCGTGTTACATAAACAAAGGATATAAAAAACACTTATTTTTAATTTCTCTCTGTTTCTTTTTTTTATTAATAGTAAGAGAGATGCGGTTGTATATGTCCGTCATATAACTTAGAAATTGAGTTTATAAGGAAAAAAAATACAATGGCGATGGTTAAAGCGATGTTGAAGACAACTTGAAGCGGTTATGATTCGGTGTATATGATAAGTGAGTCAATTATAGTGGGTATTCGAATCTTACGAACCTATGGAACTATAAAATAGGGTTAATTACGTTCAAGTTGGCAGTCTCTTGCCAAAAAGCCGTCAATATGTTCTGCGTGACTTTGGCTAAATCGTCTGTTAATATCAAATGCCTACCAACAAACAATAGTCAATGCGTACATATAATTAAAATCGAAGTGTCTGTTGTTTGTTGGATCTCCGAAATATTTGAACTCATTATACATTTACTGGCGAATTATTAAAATATTGCTGTATAGGGACTAAGAAATAATGATAACATTTAATAAATTAAAATACGTATAATTGTTATAACTTGGAAATTGCAAATGCAATTAAGAATAATAGAATATAGCCTGCAATTTATTCAGATAAGACAAAATGTTCCTATTGAGTTATAGAACGATTTTCCAACGTACGAAATCACATACACCTACTAGAAAAGTATCAATATAGTAAAAAAATGTTGTCACTATTAAAATTTTTTACTTCAAGTTTTTTTTATAGTAAAAAAAACTAACTTATTGTAGTCAGCTTTTATTCATCATAATAAAAATTTAGATAAAAACCAATCAATAAATACACTAAAACTAACCTGTCATAAACTAAAAATAATTGTGAATATTCTCAATCACTACACTTATTAATCCACAGCACATTAAAAAAAACACTCAAACACTATTACTGTCAATCATAACGAGTGTAAAATTAATCGAAATTAAAAAAAAAACATCGATATGACAGTTCGTAAACGCGTACGAGTCGTACCGTGTCGACGCATCCGCCGCGGAGTATAGCGTACACGCGAATGAATGGGTAGCGCTCCGAGTACAAAGTATTGTAGTGGACCGTTGGCGGGTAATAACTTACTAACTCAACATATATATGTAGAAACGATACTATAAGAAGCAAGCTATAAGTATAAACAAATCTGGCATGTAATTTTGAAATAATTGTATAGCTAGATTCTGACTGAGACTTCGTCCGCGTGGAAAAGTCTTTGGACTTTGGACTGACCCTAAAAAGAACCCGATTTTGAAACATTCTTCATTGGTGCTCCACTCCTGTTGGTCTTAGCGTGATGATATGTAGTCTATAGTCTCCTCAATAAATGAGCTATCTAACACTGAAATAATTTTTCAAATCGAAGCAGTAGTTTTTGAAACGAGCGCGTTTTTTTTTCTAACTGATACGTTATAGACCTACCTAGGTCTTAACACCTTCACCGGACTAGATTAGCGCGTTCAAGGTAACAAACTCTTCAGCTTTATAATATTATTATAGATTTATCTATCAACAACCTTAAACTTGACAAAAATATGTTAATTGGAAACGAATTAAAAGAGCACGAAATTATGTCCCGTCTTCTACGATCTAACAAACCGGATTAAAAAATTAAATGCTGCGAAATCGCACCGTGAATAAAAACTACACCTATATAATCTTATCTTAATGGTACATTTTGGAATGGCCATCAAAAAAGATCTCAAACAATAGCACACTTGTGCACCATCATACCTTAGAGATCAGATAAGATTATGAACAATTTAAGTCCGGGTCACCGCGGTAAATGATTCTACATATATGGTTTTACTTAAGCCTTAATAAAGATATTGAGATATTTTTTTCGACACTAATATAATCTTGTATTTATTTATTCTTTAATGAAATGACATGTAATTGAACGAACGTATGTCGATCGAGTCCTTGCAAATGAGCTGGAGTTTTCGGTAAAGGAAAACGTTCTGATGAACCTGAAACACGGTGGTAGAGCTTTTTAAAGTCCGTCTTGTCTAGTCGTTTACTATCATATACAACATTGTCATCTAATATGGGGTGAGATTATGGTGAAATAAATTGTAGTCTAAATTACATCTGTTTTCACATCTATTGGAACTCGGACTAATAATTATCTTCCTTTTTCATACATTTTATTTAGTAGTGAAAAATATGATGAATTCCACAAGTACAAAATATCAATATTACATATACACAGGCCGTTATACTACGCGTCGCTAGCTTGACGCAGGTATGTCGACGTCATTGCTGACGGTCGGTAAGGTAAAATCAAAAGATTTCACTCATCCATCATCATCATCATCATTACCCTTATCCCACTTAAGTAGGGTCGGCACAACATATTTTCTTTTTCCACTCTCTCCTGTCAAATGTAATTTCAGTATTCACACCTTTTACGCACATATCGTTTTTCACGCAGTCCATCCATACCTTTTTTGGTCTTCCTCTACTCGTACATCCGTCCACAAACATACTCAACACTTTTCTAGTTACATGGTTTTCATCTCTCCTCATGACATGCCCATATCATGATAACCTATTTACTCCTCAACTTCTCATTTCACTCATCCCAAAAATTAAAACATACATATGATACAGTCGTTTATATACAATACACAAACGTAATACGTCAGGAGCATTTTTGCCCTACCAAATTTTTTTTATCGCTCAACGCGTCTTCAAATTATTCACCTAAAAATAATGAATGTACTCACTATATTGTTTCTATGTCTCTGATATGACAAATATTTTATTAATCATATACATAGTGATCGCTGTCTTTATGACAATTCATTCCATTTGATTACGTATTCTATCCGACTCCTATAGAGAAGACTCCCAATGGCTTAATAATAGCATGTTTTTGTGAAAGAAGGTTTCATTAGCATTCCAGTAAAGTGGACTTTATTTTATCTCAAAGAAATTATACATAATCATTTGAACATTCATGCTGGCCGTCCACTCCCTGGTATTCTCATCGATGGCAACAAAGTATGCGATTTTAAATGTACTAAAAATGATCCTGTTTGGCAATCAACGATAAAAATATCAAAATTATATTCGTGTGTAATGTTCAAATTAATAGATTTATTAGGGATACCGAACGTGTATGTATGTACTTAGCTTTAAAAACTCGGTGAGTTTGGAAGTAAATATAAACTGTAATTCACGGAAAACACGATTATCATGTTAATTAATATTCGGCTTCTTGCTTTTTGAAGTGAAAACGTCTTTAGGCGCTTTGAACGGTATTTTTGGTATTATAATCTACCGTTTTTTAGTTTTGATTTAGATAAATTTAACATAATGTGTGGTACAGATAGAGATTTGATATTATTAATAAGAAAACTACTACTTAAACTGTCGTTTGAATTCTCTCGAATTTAATACTTAATTGGTAAAAATCTTCTTTATAGCTTTATTCTTTTAGAAACATGGATATGTGTAAGATATAGTATAAGTACTCAATTTTCAGTATAAAACAAATTAGAATCAAACGTTATTTTATATTAACATTTTTTTTCACGTATTGACTACGGCATAGGCCTAGCAAGCTTCACCGGACTACTAAGGCGAGTACTTAGGCATTCAGACGATTTTATTTTGGCAACTAGCTCAAGGGTGCACGGCACACCTCGGCTTGGGCTGTTACCTTATCCAAGGAGACTAGCATAGTTCGATCCCTTGCCGCCCCAACAATACGGTCGGACGGTACACCGTTGTGTTTTAGTCCGTGCGAGTCGGACATAACCCACTCTCTTCTCCGAGAGGTTGGCGTATCCATAATGGGTTTCTCTAGGTTAATAATAATAAAATAAAGGGGCTGTTACCTATTTCATGCAATTCATGACCTAACTGAGCTAACCTAAGCTAAGCTACATATTCATACTAGTATGAGTTATTGAAATATGTATGTGCACCAAGCATACATACCTTAATAACTCTGATAATTTTGGATATTTTTTCTAAACTATTTCAGTTCGATAAGGGAAAAATAAAACCCTTTCACTTTCATGTGTAAGCATGTGTACTTGCACGTGTGTGGAGGTGATATGTGTAATGTTGTCGCAGTGATGTAAGATTTTGTGTCACTGTATCGCGCGAGCAGCGTACTCTATGGCTCCACGCCGAGGGAACGGACCTAGGCTTAAGCCGCTGCCGAGGGGGGCTAGTAACAAAATAATGTTCTTAATGTAAATACTAAATAAATGCTTGATCAAATTTAGAAGTAAATACGGTGAAGAAATTATATCTAAAGACGACATCAAAAGAATGCCTACTATACTGATACAAGATAACGGCCATCTGTGATTTTGATAGAATAGTAATTTATAATGTCATATAAATGAAAACACACGCAGATATTGTATGATTATCTGATAATATTTATATAAGCGGACCAGAGTAAGAACACGTCAAGTGGGGGTCAAAAAAATTCTTAAATAACATTATTTTTCATTGTAAAAACTTTTTAGTATTATTTTATTAACACTGATTGACGTTTAGGCAGTGTATACAGCGCGCGCTTGTTCGCTGTACTGACAGTGCTCGCCGCTCTGGGATAAATAAGTTCATATTGTTTAAACTAATGGCGGGCAGTGAAATTTTCTTAGAAAATGGAACTTTAATGTATAATGCATGTTCCTGAAAAAAATTTTTTTCATAATTTGTGGGAGAATTCATTACAATTTTCATTTGTTTATTTAAAAGTTTATTAACACTATGTTAATAAATAAAGAATTTAAAATTATCGATTATTTATTAAACTGTAAATATTAAATAATAAATCCCGAAAATTTCATTGAAATATCTGTTACGGTTTCTCTGTAATCTATTTTTTAATTAACTTCAAAATTTTGATTTACAAAAAATGTTGTAAAAATGAAAATTAAACAAAAACATTTTAGTGTATCATTATTGATAGTGAATTAATATTATTGAAATATATTAATTTTAATTCCATGATCAAGTGGGAAAAGGGGCGTCCACTTGACGTGATCTTACTCACCACATCGGAAGAAAAACCTAGATAGATAGATATATATATATTTATATAGATTAATAAGAGAGAATAGTCATTAAATTAAATGGTACTTTCAAACTGTTTTGTTTTTGTTATGTGGTATTAAAAGGTACGTTTGTGTTTGTATGAAAAAGTAAATTACTATTATATAAAAAATCTCAGATGACCGTTATATTTAAAACTGTGAATAGACACAACAACAACAAAAAGTATATATTTATTTAATTGCTAAGAATTCAAATCATTCGACTCTTTTACGAAATATGTTAATAACATGTACGTGCCATTGTCGCGTCGGTGTCCTATGTCATGATTAATTACGTAACGTTCGAGTGTATGATATGATTTTGATGATAGTCTGTGTAATACCAGTTAAACCATAATAAATCACTCCATGTTAGGCGAGCAAACAATTCGTTTGTTTGTCAGTCACCCAGTAGTCTCGTTTCTCGTCTCACCACCAGTCACGAACGCACCGCAAAAAATCACTTAAAAAATTGTTTAACTGTTAAATTTTTTGCTCACCCATTATGTGGGCGTTGAAAGGCCTCTCTATGTGGGTTCTTAAGACCCCAATTAACTAATGAAAGGGTTGTATTATGGGAATGTTTATAATGTATTTTTTTATTAATTAAATATTGAATTTGTTTCTTTTTTGTAATCCAATTTTACTGTTACAGTTAAATGAAATCTTTTAAGATCCTTTTGTAACATTTAATGTGAATTTCTTTTGAACAGTTACTAACTAAATAATGTATTCCAAACGGCAAAAAAATAGATAAACCTTTGATGCTTTTTCTAATGTAAAACTTTTTATTTAATTCACTATTTCCTTTTGTTTGCATTTCTTAGAAGCGTGATTCATCTAACAAGCTAAAAGTATTTGATGATCGACCATGTGCATTTATTATATAACACCTATGTAAGTTGTTAAATTAGCATTTGTTAACTATACATTTACTGAGATTCCAGTCTAGTTATAATAATAAAAAACTTAAAATTGACCAACAAATAATACACATTACAAATCGATGGTTCTAGAAACATGAATAGTTGTACAAGAGTTCTTACAAGTTACGTAAGTGAGTATCAAGAATGGATTTTAGGTGCTAAAAATAGAATTATCGCTGAAATGTCTTCAACGGGAAATTCCATTGGGTAAAGAACTAGTTCCTGGTAAGTACATAAGAAAGCGAATTACTTGAAACTTATTTCTTTTTAATTCAGGACAATGTAGAGGTCAACAGCATATAACAATCAGTAAAATATCGACACAGGCCCTAGGGCGCGGAGAGCCAACTACATTTCACGGTGGTTCATTTCCTTCAACACTTGCTCAAACAATGCTCTAGATCGAATATAATGAACGCAAACAATCGCCAAGGTATGTGGAGCCTGGTAATAAATTAAGATTAGAAATGTATAAACAAATTAGAGGTGGGAATACAATTTATTTTTCTTTTCCTGCTTAATGATATACGGCTACTTTAAAAACTTAAGTGTGAATTGATGATATTTCACCAGTTATTTAAATTTGAATAATAAACATCGTATACACGGAAATGGAATCGGTAACTACGTATATTAATGTATATATGTTTATGGAACAAACACAAGCTTTTTTAATTATAGTATACAATATCTAAGTGTAATGTATTTTTAATCGGAATGAAATATAATCTATACATGTAAATAAAATTGAAGTGTCCTGTTTTATTAGAGCTAATCTCCGAAATGGCTTAACCGATATTATGAAGCTTTCACTCGCAGATCTACGATTTTTAGAGTATTGTTTAGGCTACATATCATTACGCTACACCATAAGGGATTAATAATACTGACAAAATAATAATTTTACAAATAAAATACCGCTGACAATGGATTTTTATACTTCGTAGGTTTTTTATCGCTTGAACATATCTGATCTTTTTTTTATGTCTTAGCAGGCAAACGAACAGCCGTGTCACCTGATATGAAGTGATCACCACCGTCCGTAGACACTAACAACACCAGGGGAGTCGAAAATGCGTTGCCAGCCTGTGTTTGGGGGAAAGGTAGGAAGGGAGAGAAAAACGACCTGACTGACCTAACGAAACGCAACAATGCAAGCACTGTTACTTCACGTCGGTTTTCTATGATCTGATCTGATGATGATGATGATCTGAACTGAACTTAAATGAGGCTCAAGATGAGGAACACACTAAACCTGGAGGGGGTTTGGTTCTCAAGTGCAGCTAGCGAAACACACCAACAGGTGCTTGGTGACAGGTTTTAAACTTGAGAGTGGTAGCTAGCCAGGCCGGATTTAGACATAGCCCTACTACCCACCATGTAATATAAAACTATTTAGACATGAACCATGTCGCGGGCACCAGTTAGTACTAATAATCAGGTGTCAGTAAGATTTATGATTCAACTAGCAGGGTCGGCGGACGTTATCCCGCTTTGATAAAAAAAACCTTCTCAAATTATATACCTAAACCTTCCTCATGAATCACTTTAGTAAAAGCCGCATGAAAATCCGTTCAGTAGAAAAGACAGACGCGGCAGGGAACTTTGTTTCATACTATGTAATGATAAGGAAAAACATATTTTATGATGTAAAAAATCCTTGTACAAAAATAACCAAAAGCAAAAGTATAAACTTTGTATTCAAATTGAATTACATGGAAATTCTGCTATAACTTTATCGATTTGTGTAAGTTCATGCTTAACAATCTGTCAGCCTGTTGCTTTACGCTTTACGACTTATTCTTACACTTTTGTTATGGCATTATTCGAGGGCGCACTTCTATGGGAAAAGATTTTGAAATCAACAGTTCCGTCAGTGGCAATAAATCCATTGTAAATCACGATAAATCTTATATTACAAAACTAGTTTCCAAACAAGGCTCTGCTTGCGTTTCGTAGTGAAAGATAGTTTTAAAGATATTCGTATAGTTTATATATATATTAGAATTGCTATTTATATTTTATCTATTTAACATTTCTGATAATAATTATTCTTATATAGGTTAACAAAAATGATAAGTGCATAAAAGGTCTGAATACTGAGATGACATCTGACAGGGAAGAGTGGAAAAAGAAAACTCGTTGTGCCGACCCTACTTACGTAAAATAAGGGTGAGAAGAAGATTATTCTTATCTGATAATAATTAATAACGTATAAACTTTGAGAACATAGTAATGAAAACTTGAAGGAAGTGCGTTTAATAGTGCTTATTTGACGAGTTCGCTGGCGGATTGATCTGTCCTTCGGGAGCAGTACATTCCTTGTGAATGAAAGGTATCTGTATCCCTGACAAAGTGATTAAATTTTTATAATAATCGGTTAAGTAGTTAAAACGCAAAGCGTAAAAACAACCAAACTCACTTTAGCATTTATAATATTAGTCATTATTTTGGAATGGCTTACATTTTTCAAAAATTCAACACACGTTATTAATATAGGAAATAATTATCTTGTAATTATAACTTTAGTATAATGTTGGTATGTATTGAAGCTTTACTATAATATAAGTATGTATACTGTGGATCAATGAAGGGTCGCGGTTTGCTGTAGTTGGTCTCTTCACCGCAAAGTTATCGGATTACTTGAGGTATAAAAATGTTCCTGGACGGTTACACAATAGTGTAACCATCTTTTATTTTGAAAATATACAATGTTTATGTCAGTGTCAATACAAGTAGAATTATGGAACTAACTGTAACCAAGAAGACACATTATTAAGGTGGAAATTCGATAATAATCATACTGAAAAATATGTTAAACATTAAAATAATTCAAAGCAAACCAAAAATACTTTATTCAGTTTAAGCCCTAACTTATGAACGCCAAAACTACCAGCGGTTTGGAAAACAACCCACACATCGAAAAGAACTGGCAAGAATCCGGTGAAGCTATTAAGACCTTGCTAGGTCAATAGCGTAGTCAGTTCGAGAAAAAACCGGCAAGATACTCAGTTGGGTTTATCTTTTTAAAGTGCATATCTTTATTTGCACATTAAAATTACAATTGTTTTCAGCCTTTCTACAATAACACTTTGTTGGAATGGTGCTTGTAATAAATACAATCTGACAAATCGGTAATGTACTTTGGGATTTAGTTGCAAGACCTAACACTATTACTGTTGTGCTGTGTAACTGAGTCTGAAACATGGGATGATCAGCTTGTCACAGTTTCTAGTATATAAATCATTCAGGTTTTTCTCATTTATTGCGGACATACATTAAATTATCAGGAATTTATTGGGAGGGCAGAGTTAAGATACTGAAACTGAATATTTAATGATTCGCGAGATCTCCTATTGTATATTACTTAAAATGCCCGTTCTTGAAATAAAAATATGGAGTCAACCTCAGCTGCTGTCACCTATAGCAAAATACCATAAGACATTAAGCTATGGAAGTAAGCGAAGTAGACAAACTTAGCAGTGGCAATATCTGCTCAATGGCGAATCTTACGTACTTACTGCGAATGCAGTAGAACTTGAATTTTCTCGCCATTCTTATAATCTTAAGACACCATTGTTTGACCCCAAAAGTGCAAAATTGAGTTTAAAATCAAAATGCAATTCTTATTACGTTATTGTCCCCGATGGTATTATTTTTATGAGTAATATACATGATCCACATACTAACAACTGAATAGATTTCTTTTAAATACAACCGTAAAGAGAATCAAACACGGAAATCCAAATTAAAGCTGCTAATTAACACGGACAATGCTTCCTATCATAATTAATCGCACTTTCACACATTTCATGCGAACCGGAAATTGTATTGTTTACCCGACAGGATTCGGGTTTCTATGTTGCCTATCACATTTACCGACCATGTAGGTACGGTACCGGCATTCTGAGCTCCGTGACTACAAGATCGAATAAAGTACAGAAGGCTCATTACAATTCCTAAATAAGTAGTCCGGTGAAGCTGTTAAGACTTTGCTAGGTCAATAGCGTAGTCACTTCGAAAAAAAATCCTAAATAGACGTCATATGCTAGTGTAATATTTCTGAAGGCACTACGCAGTCTAAGCCCAAAAGTGCAAGTATTAAAAAATAGATATGTTAGAAAAAGAGGTTATATACATTAGATATTACAAAAAGAGTTTATATACCAAAGAAAATGTATTATATGTAATAATAGTGTTATAAAATTATTGTAGAGATGGCATTAGCGATTAAGATTACTTGAAAGTAACTTACAAACAATTCCAGAATTTAAAAGAATTCTTAGCAATAACAGTTATTTATTTTACGGCAACCAAACATTTTACAAGAACATGTCTACATGTATCACTGTAGGACATATTTTATTGTCAGTTTCCACTTTATTTTAAACAAAGTAGTTCCGCAACTTTGAGCACGTTTATTTTAATTTTCAGTGTACGAACAATAAAAAAAAATCTGAATCTGATCAGTAATTTTGGAAATCACCACTTAAAAATGTATTCACTAACTCTATCTCTTTAAATTTATATAATAGATACCACATGAAACCTCCGTGTATACGTGTGTATATTATAAATCTATATAATTTTCAATATTTTTGCTAACTTGTTAACTTATCTTTAAAAAAGCATTAAATGATCGGATATAAAATAAATGGGCTTTATTATTATTATTATTAATCCTTACTAATATTATAAATGCTAATGTATTTTCCTTTATCTATTAATCCTTCACGCCTTACCATAAATACTCGACTGCTCATCATGTAATTTAGCTACTAGCTAGCTTCTAGCGGGCCTGGAAAACATCGTCCCACCCTAATAAAAAACCTTGACAAATTATATATCTAAACCTTCCTCATGAATCACTTTATCTACTGGAGAAAACTGCATGAAGTTTTTTGTTTTATCGCGAACAGACAGACGGACGTAGCAGAGAACTTATTTTTAAAATATGTAGTGAGAAACATTAACTTTAATACGCAGAGTGAGGCTTCTGTAGCACGATATCAATCACACGCGACTGTGTCATGTACCTGCCGGTATGATTTGTGATCGCGAGCCGATAGCTATTTCGGGTAAAACAAATATTCCTGTGCCGCTTTCATTTTTGGCCGCGAATAATAATAAACAAAATGCGCCGGATATAATGAAAGTTTTGTTATGACTTTCCGATGATTGATTTTATTGGTTATTGGAATATTAATGAGGCATGCATTAATGCGCGTTTAATGATGATGTACTCGCTTTTGATGCCTAGATCTTGTTAGCTTAGCTTATACGAATTATGTAGTCGCGTTCCTCTAATCACGTTTAATGGTTGTAAACATAAAAATATAATCGTGCCAACATCAACAGTTATTAACTTTTTTATAAGTGTTTGATTACATTATCTTAAATAACGCTTTAAATGTGAAACGTTTGTTTCTTAGACTTTGAAGTGTTAACTACTCTCATCATCATCATCTTCTTACCCTTATCCCACCTAAGTAGGGTCGGCACAACATGTTTTCCTTTTCCACGCTCGCCTATCAGATGTCATCTCAGTCAACACACCTTTTACACACATATCATTTTTCACACAATCCATCCATCCTTTTTTCGGTCTTCCTCTACTCTTATATCCATCGACCGTCATACTCAAAGCTTTTCTAGTTACATGGTCTTCATCTCTCCTCATAACATGCCCATACCATGCTAACCTATTACTCCTTAACTTATCTGTTACTGGTGCTATTTTCAAACTTCCTCTGATATATTCATTCCTAATCTTATCCATTCTAGTTACACCACACATCCACCTTAACATTCGCATCTCTGCTACATGTAGTTTTCTCTCATCCGTCTCTCTAGTCGCCCAGCACTCAGATGCGTACAACATTACTGGTCTTATAATAGTTTTATACACCTTCCCTTTGAGTTTCAAGGGCATTCGTGGGTCACAAGCGACACCAGACACCTTTCGCCATTTCATCCACCCTGCATTTATCCTATTCCTCACGTCCTTGTCTATGCAACCATCGTTTTGGATCAGAGAACCGAGATACCGGAAATCAGAGCAGGTTGGTAAGGATATACCATTTAAAGCTATAGGAGAAAAGCTGGATGGACCACCGAAGTCGCAAAACAAATGTTCAGTTTTTAGTCTACTGATTTTCAAACCAACATTCTCCAGTTTTTCTCGCCATTTTACCAGCCTACTCTGGACCTCGGTAGCATCTTCGCCGACAAGAACAATATCATCAGCAAACAGCATACACCAGGGTGTCTCCTCCTGTATGTCTGATGTTAACGCATCCATAACAAGAAGGAATAAATAAGGGCTTAAAGCTGAACCCTGGTGCAAACCTACAGCCACATTGAAATTATCGGTAACTCCAGCTTCGGACCTAACGTGTGTTTTGGCTTGACTGTACATACAACGAATAAGTTGTAGGTACTTCTCAGGCACTCTTTTTTTTTTCAGTGCCCACCACAGAACATCTCGGGGTACTCGATCATATGCCTTCTCCAAATCAACAAACACCATATGCAAATTCTTATGTACACGTCTGTATTTTTCACACAGTTGCCTAAGTGCGAAAATGGCATCAGATGTCGCACGTCCAGGCATAAACCCAAATTGATTCGGAGTCACTTCAGTCTCATCTCTTATTCGTCTCGCTATCACTCTTTCCCAAATCTTCATACTGTGTGACATCAGCTTTATTCCTCGATAATTGTTACAGTCCTGCACATCACCCTTATTCTTAAAGATAGGCACTATTACGCTATCGCGCCATTCATTTGGGATCGCTTCCTCTAGCAATATCTTATTAAAAAATAAAGTCAGCCACATCCACCCATCTACTTTTAAAAACTTCCATACTTCAACCGGTATGCCATCTGGCCCAACGGCTTTTCCGTTTTTCATACCATTCACAGCTTTTCTTACTTCATCCTCACTTATTTCTTGTACAACGCCTAAATTTCACGGTACGGTCTCTAACTCTCCGGTCCTGTCATTTTCTTCATTCATCAGTCTTTCAAAATATTTCTTCCAACGACTCTTTATGTCCTCATCATTCATCAAAACTTTTCCTCCATCGTCTTTTATACATTTAACGTGTGTAATATCTCTTGTATTATTTTCTCTTACTTTTGCTAATCGATACAAATATTTTTGTGTTTGTGAGCTCTCTAGTGAGTGGTACAAATCATCTTGTACTTTAGCTCTAGCAATAGCAACTGCCCTTTTTGCATTTCTTCTACATTCTACATACATTATTCTCTTATTTTCTTTAATCGTACTATCTTGCTCTTCAATACATTTCCATTCATTAAAAGCAGTTTTTTTTTCTTTCAAAGCCTTTTGTACGTCTTCGTTCCACCACCAAGTATCCTTATCTATCTTTCCTCTTCCTTTCGTTACACCAAAAACATCTTTTGCTACGTTCCTTACACATGTTGCCATTTCATTCCAACATTCATTAACAGTTTTCGCTTCCATATTTTCCATTTCTATCATTTTATTAACAACTTTTGTTCTAAATTCTTTCACATACTCATCTTTCTCTATTAGATACCATTTAATTTTGGGTGGAGCATTCGCCTGAGTTCCAGCAAGTTTTAATTTTATTTTTAAATCTAACACTAATAGACGATGTTGAGTAGCTAATATCTCTCCAGGCAGAACCTAACCCAGGAAGTGTTAACTACTCTCAACCTAGCATTATGGGATATTGCGTACAAGTTCTCAGGGGTACAGAAAAGGACATGAAATATATACTTACTAATAATACTATTCTTACTAATAATAATATAATTACTAATAATCATACAATAAATATTATACAATAATAATAATAATCATACAATAACAATTTCATTCCGAAAATCATACTGTTCCTGAGAGATTTATCAAACTTTTAACAACGCAAGAGAAACCGCGGGCAAAAGCTAGTACTTCAAGTTCATATGACCGAGATCACGTAAATATTAAAGAGCAAGGTCAAGATGTGTTTTTTTTTCATTTGTTACACGTTAATTTTTTCAATATGATTTTTTATATTTGAAAAATTATATTTACTTTTTGTAGTTAATTTATTGAAGAAGGTTATTGCAATCCGCTACCATTCTTAGCATCATAGCAATTGCCATACACGGAGTAAATTTAAAGTATACGCTGAGCGAGATAGAAGTAAAAGTGCGGGTGAGCCTCGTATTCTGTCGTGGGTATCACGCGTCGTGTGGTTTAGGACGCGGATGGGACAAATGTAATGAGGCTGAAACCGCAGGTCGTAAATGGTATCGCATATTTGGAAACTGGATATCGATGGAAAAAATTTGACAACTCGATAGTATACAGCTTTTATGCGTTCATAAATACATAAGGAAAGTAGAATTATTACATGAATATAATTTTAATGGGAGCAGTCAATTTTAATAATGAATGGAATTCGAGTTATATGGGTAACCCCTAGGTTAGATTTACTCATTTTTAATTATAGCAAAAGTTCCCTAAAAGATTCACAATAAAATAAAACGCGAGAATATTGAATTGTTAATTATTGTGTAATAAAATAAACCTATTTTTACTACAAATCTATCTAAACTATTTAACTTGGTCTTTCCTCGGTAGGATCTTCTTAGTTTTTTTTTGGTATTAATTATATGGATTATCTGATAATGTGGACTTATTGCTAACATATAAAAACTTAAAGAGAAACATCCTCTTCAATATATTTTCTTGATCAAACCACCAGGTAGGTACGTAGCGACTAACTGTCGACTTGTGGTTACTAACGAGCTAAATCGGCATTACACATTATTTTACTAGATATGTATGATGCAAGCTCTTGTTGGTATTGAACACACGATTACTTAAAATTAATAAACTTACCATTTGTTGAGGATTTCTCGGTTTACGATGCGCTCGAGGCACTTTCAAACCGGTGACACCTTCTAGAACATCAGCGAGAAGAAGGCCGTCTGCGCAGTCCCGCGCTAACCCACCTCCAGAGGTGCCCGCTCGTCGACGCGACCGGGCACGCTCCAGATAGTGGTTCGCCCAGTCAGTGTAGATCTGTCAAGATAGTAATTCCATTATATAAAACTAGCTTATACTCGCGGTTTCATTCGCGTTAACGTAGATTTGATCTATCCATTGGTAATCAGATTTATATACTAAATTGATCAGGGTGAGTCAGAGCAGACAGTATAAATTTGTATTGGATTTTATGTATGCCGTAGTAAACATGTAGGTGCGCGTGCGAGAGTCGTAGTTAAAGGTATAGGAAGGAGTTAGGGGTAGGAAAGGTATTAAAATAATCGACAATATTCGTTTAACCAGTTAAATTAAATTAAATTTATGAAATAGATGCGATCGCGTTTCTTTAGACCCATATATTTACTTAACAGTGTATTTTTTTGAGTGATAGATACATTTATGTTTTACTTTGTACTCCAGATAACGTGTATTCAAAATTTAATGATGATCGATTGAGCAATTAACACGTGAAAGCGTAACAAAGAAACTCATATTCGTATTTATAATATTAGTAAGGATAAATAAGAGAATTATGCAAGTTAAAAAAAACAATACATAATAGCTTAAAAAAATTGAACTAATTTTCATGGGAAAACATTAAACTTATACTGCATGTTAGGAAACTATTTAAAAATATTTAAACAGATTATTTTTCTATTGAAAAAAAATGTTTTGGGTTAATAAGATAACTTTTAAAGTTTTAAAAGTATATGTTAAATATATGTTAATATATTTTTTATAAAATAAAATGTCATATAATATGTTTTTTTTAAATAATCCCAAGGAGGGTTGATGTCAGGCAGGCGGCCGATCGTAAAAATTAAGCCAAATCATATACCACAATACGACAAACATGTTGTACCGACCCTACTTATGTGGGATAAGGGTAAGAAGAAGAGATACTTTTAAAGTTTTAGAGGGATTTTAAAATATATAAATCAACAGGAATGTTGACTAATTTATATACAGCACACTAACATATTATATTTTATTGAAGTGAAAGTTACATTAACTGCGTTGAGATTTTTGATAGGGGTAAAACTTATGGGTTCACGCGTCACCTATGATCTCGACATTCTCATGACATATTGTGCACTATGAATACTTTGTATTGAGCTTATGCATGCCATCATAGGTGTTATTATAAAAAAGTTAAATACGCATTGAACCCTGGCTTTAAAAAGGTGTCGTATTAAATGCATCACCCTCGCTGAATTTTCGCCATCTTGCTCTTTTGTTTTGCTTTGGTTACATTAGGTTAGACTTGTGAAAAAGAATAACGCGAACTTGCCCCGGGCGAGCGCGGTGCACTTATTAGGTAACTTTTTTAAACCAAGTATTTAATACGTATTTAAATTTTTTGTAATAACACGGTATATATTTAAATAATTAATAAAGTGTATATAAATGCATATGATTATTACTCGGAGTGGTAATATATGTGAAAACCAGAAAATAATTTTAATTTATTTATAATTAAGGCTATAATTGATTTAAGAATTTAAAATAAAACACATTTCATTGTTTTGTTTTTTCACTTCTGTCGGCAGTCCTAATGACTTCTTCGACTTTTTTTAAATTATATTTGAAGATTTATACCTTCTAAAACATTTATTAGTAAATAATTTGATTTCCTAAAGAATGTGATTCATCATTTTGTGGAAGCTGAGACGAACATTGTTTAGCATGCCGAAAGCGGTATGCATCAAACTGAGTAATAAAGTGAAGTGATAAGGTTTTGATGGTCCACTGCGAAATTGCTACTAAAAATTTAACGGCAATTCACCACACTGAGCCCACAATGACTTGAAGTCGCGTTTAATTTAAACAATGTAAGAAACGATTGTAATCATATTAAAGCACGCCGTTAAATAATGTCAATTTATCGTACAGAAATATATACAAACTAGCAGACCCGCACAACTTCGTCTGCGCCAAATCGGTTATTATCGGTTTCAGTTATATTTCCAAACGCGAAAAATCTTTAAAAAACCTACAAAACCGATTGCAGCGCTACCTGCCGGGTGCAATTGTGTAGTCAAATTATCTAGGAACCCCACTTACAATACCTAGTTAGTATGCGAAAAATCTTCTTAAATAAACCTAAAACCTAAATGCAGCACCATCTACCGCGTCCAATTGAGATAAAAACTGAGCCGCGCCTCATCTACTACACTCGCGCGGCTAGCGGCAGCGACAACACGATAATTTTACAGGCTTATTATTTTTATTTCGCATTATCTTCTAAACCACTCTATTAATTAACATGCTGTAGAAAGCAAACTTTATCTCTATGAAATTTACATTTTGAATTAGCTATTTGTTTTTTGCAACGCACTTGTGACTTTTCTGGTCTTGCAAGTGTCTATGAAAGGTGGTGATCACTTAACATCAGATGACCGACCTGTTCGTTTGCTATGATATAAATATTATTATATAAAAAAAATCATAGTGTATAACTTTATTGTTATCTTGTTATCCTTTACAAGCTTTTCACCCTTAAAAATAATTATAATTAAAAGAAAAACAACCATCAACATTTCTCAAAATCACGAATTAAGTAATTGCCAATAAAATACTATGATACTCAAATCTATGTACGTACAATACCTATGATTATAGTGTTTATCTGAATACAGCATATTGTATACATTCTTGTTTCACCGTAACTCTGAATCACAACAAAGAGACATGTAAATTTTATGTCGTAGTTCAGGGACGGCTTTATTATTCAGACTGTAAAAAGTTCCATTGTATATAAACCAATATACGTCTGAGGTCATCTTTAAGTTAATATGTAAACGTTATGTATATTTGGCATCGTATAGTATTAAAATGGAAGTTACAAATTTTAATGATATTGAAAGCCGTTCATGTAATTTTAAAAGAACCTATACTAGTATTGTGTTTTTGTTTTAACGCATTTATCTGTGGCACTATGAAAGAGATTTGAAACAAAAATACGTTTGCATTTTGCCACCAATTTATTAAATTATTGACAATTATTGACTAGAGTTTCATATTCACAACTTCGTCCGCATGGAATTTAGCAAAAAAATTATTGTTTAATGTAAAAGTACGCGATTTTGAACACGGCTTCATTATATTCCCGAAAAACCTTAATTATTTTCACATACAATACGTATGTATACGTATATAATTATAGTGTCTGTATTGTTAAAATAAGAGCTTTTTAATCAATGGTCGTGAAAGTATATACGGGATTTATAAGAAAAACAGTTTTTTTAATTGTTGTCTTTGTGTCTGTTTGTTTTGGCAAATCTCTAAAATGGTAGGACCGATTTTGACGAGATTTTCATTATTAGATAACCAATGTCATAGACAGTAATTTTGGGTACTTTTTTTAGAACAAAATTAGGGTTCCTGCAAATGTAATAAATTAGAAGCGGTGTCCAAAAAAGTGCGCGGCACTCGCGCATTTCTAAACTGAACCATTTTTTTCTTGCTAAATTCCGCGCTGTCGAAGAGTGGGTGACAACTGGTAAAAAATAAATTTCGCATTGTAGCAAGAAAATTTTTGATATTTCTGCAATGTTTTCGAATACATTTTCGATGCGACTTATGTCTTGCTTGAACGTAATCCGAGTCAGACAAGTGGTACGTTTAATAATTTAGTTTTATTAAGCATGTGTACGCATGCGTACGATGTGAATTCTTAAAAGGATTAAGTCATATTCGAGTTAATTTGCAGCAGAATGGGGACAAGTGGCCGCGACGGTCCGACGCCGGTGATATGAGACTCTCAGACTAGTTCATACTTGTGTGATGGCCCTCCCGACTTATTTGTATGGCCGAGATGAGTTTAATAGCTTCTAATAGCTTTTCGATTACATATCTGCTGTTCTAAATACATAATGAAAATTAATAGTCCGGATTTGATATTTTTGGAAGAAAGTATTAACGGGTTTTTACGTTTGGTCTTTCACTAAATCTGATTAATGAATTACATTCACATAATTTTGATTAAGCCTCTAATTTTTATTAATTCTATATTTAACATAATAATAATTATGAGATTATTGTAGATCATTTAAAATAACTAGGTATATCTATATTATAATAAAACTGTAGCAGGGCCAAATCTGTACATTAAATATTTTTTGAAAATTTTGTTCGGGGTAGGGCTTTGTTTTCGATATAGAAGCCAAAAATAACCCATTTAAAATGTTTGTCTGTCTGTCTGTCTGTCTGTCCCTTTAAACACGTATCACTCTGAAAATACTGAACCAATTTAGACGAAATTTGGCACAGTAATAACTAATATTACAAGGTTACATCTAGGATACTTTTTATCTCATAAAATGGAGGGAGTTTTCGAGGATAACGAACAATTTGTGGTTATTGTAACTAGACTTTTTTGCGACACCTTAGTACAAGAGTCAGCAACGTTAGAAGAACGAGAATTTTAGAAAAGCTGGTTCTTTAATATGAAGATATATTATGTCCTTCCAAAACAGGATTCAGGAAACCTGGTAGCCGGTTAACGGTGTGTTTTTTAATGCGCATCACACCTTTACAAGTCAAAATTTTGATCTATAAATAATTTTAGGAACCTTTTTTTTTCAGTAACTTTTAAACGCTATTAAATACATAAATTTACCGCTGCCAGACAATTTTGTTATTTACAATAATGTGCCCGATGATATTCTTTATAAACAAAATAATTCATTTGAAACTATTTTATTTTTTCCATTGCAAAGAACATATTTAATTTTATTAACCATTATGATATTGAAATTTCACCGTAAACAATGAAAAACAACGATAAACGTAGACATATGACTTGGGACTGACGCTATCTTGAATACATGCGTCTATAACAGGCGCTTCCCCAATTATGACTACCTTTATCATACAGCCAGTGTTGCCCTAAGCAAAAGCTATAGCTAAGTTATTCTATATATAGGTTTTGGTAGGTGGTAGAGCCACGTTGAAGCTATTGCTGGTTTTAGGATGAATTGGTCGGCTCGCTCAGGGTAGTACCACCCTCTCACAGAAAACCGACGTGAAGTAACAAAGATTGCATTGCTGCGTTTTGTTCGTGACGTTTTGCGCGCGCATCGTACAAATTTACTCTCATCAGTATTCTCTAACGCGCCAAAAGAAGTATAACTTCAATAAAATTACAGTTATCTTTACATGGTTTGAACATACTTTTTTATTTACAAAAAATAGCATTGGGCATATTATTGTTAATAACAAAAATATCTGGCAATAATAATTCCATGTTTTAGTAGCGTTGCAAAGTTAGTGAAGAACAAAACATTCTAAAATTATATAAAGTTCAATATTTTTGCCTGCAAAGGTGCGATATACACTAATAAACGCAACGTTACCGGCAGCCAGGTAGCTCGCACGCTATGTGGAAGAACACAAAGATATATAAAAAAACTGGCTTATAAAGCAAATAAATTCGCAATCGAAACCGTTGCCTAGCTCTTAGATAAATAGTCACAGGCAAGTGACAATTGACGCATCTTGCTCATATCTTTTTAATATTTATATTTTTCTTTAATACTATTTAATGTGAAAAAGTTTTAATACGAGTTGAAAATAGTTATGATGTCATTCAGTGTTTAATTTATCATTATTTCTTTTATGAATATATTTTATCGTTTAAATTACAATTTTGAGTCTATCAACTTGATATTTTATAATGTAAACTATACTGACTGTATAATAAACGCCTAAAAAAAGGGAAAGGAACTCCGTTCCAACTGGAGGTCCATAGACATCAAGCTCTTTTTACATTACCACCAATATACGTAGGTTAGTTTTTATTTTAATTTAACCCGGTAGATGATGTTACGAACGGGTTGTAGGCTTATTTAAAAAAAATTCTCACATACCATCTGGGTATATGTTTGAGGGAGTCCCTTGATAGTTTGACAGGCGACAAGATTTTTTCCTAAAATATAAACCTGGATAATAGTTACATTGCATTGTAGAAGATGAATCAATCTCAATTAGACTTCTATCAGTACGTGTGTTGTTGCGATGTTTGATAAAATTTGTTTTCTAAATATTGTTGAGTCTTGAAGTAGTTGGGTTCAGGTTTGTGAATCTACGATTAAAATAATCAGATGAGGTGCTTGCAGTTACCATACTATGTTGTATTTATACTAATATTATAAAGAGAGGTAAAGTTTTGTTTTCGAGGATTCTTGGGATAAATGCTTGGTACTGGTCTTGATCAGATTTTAAAAATTCTTTTACTGTTAGACAGGTATATTATCCCAAGTTCAGTATCTCAGTAAAAAAGGTGGTTTATATGTCAAAAGTATAATAAATTTGACAAAATTAATATTAAATGTAGATTTCACGTATATTTTACAAATTCTTATAAAACAAACATCTAAAACAAAATGGAAATTTAATGTAGATAATGTTTAATTCTATCTTGAATACATGCGTCTATAACAGGCGCTTCCCCAATTATGACTACCTTTATCATACAGCCAGTGTTGCCCTAAGCAAAAGCTATAGCTAAGTTATTCTATATATAGGTTTTGGTAGGTGGTAGAGCCACGTTGAAGCTATTGCTGGTTTTAGGATGAATTGGTCGGCTCGCTCAGGGTAGTACCACCCTCTCACAGAAAACCGACGTGAAGTAACAAAGATTGCATTGCTGCGTTTTGTTCGTGACGTTTTGCGCGCGCATCGTACAAATTTACTCTCATCAGTATTCTCTAACGCGCCAAAAGAAGTATAACTTCAATAAAATTACAGTTATCTTTACATGGTTTGAACATACTTTTTTATTTACAAAAAATAGCATTGGGCATATTATTGTTAATAACAAAAATATCTGGCAATAATAATTCCATGTTTTAGTAGCGTTGCAAAGTTAGTGAAGAACAAAACATTCTAAAATTATATAAAGTTCAATATTTTTGCCTGCAAAGGTGCGATATACACTAATAAACGCAACGTTACCGGCAGCCAGGTAGCTCGCACGCTATGTGGAAGAACACAAAGATATATAAAAAAACTGGCTTATAAAGCAAATAAATTCGCAATCGAAACCGTTGCCTAGCTCTTAGATAAATAGTCACAGGCAAGTGACAATTGACGCATCTTGCTCATATCTTTTTAATATTTATATTTTTCTTTAATACTATTTAATGTGAAAAAGTTTTAATACGAGTTGAAAATAGTTATGATGTCATTCAGTGTTTAATTTATCATTATTTCTTTTATGAATATATTTTATCGTTTAAATTACAATTTTGAGTCTATCAACTTGATATTTTATAATGTAAACTATACTGACTGTATAATAAACGCCTAAAAAAAGGGAAAGGAACTCCGTTCCAACTGGAGGTCCATAGACATCAAGCTCTTTTTACATTACCACCAATATACGTAGGTTAGTTTTTATTTTAATTTAACCCGGTAGATGATGTTACGAACGGGTTGTAGGCTTATTTAAAAAAAATTCTCACATACCATCTGGGTATATGTTTGAGGGAGTCCCTTGATAGTTTGACAGGCGACAAGATTTTTTCCTAAAATATAAACCTGGATAATAGTTACATTGCATTGTAGAAGATGAATCAATCTCAATTAGACTTCTATCAGTACGTGTGTTGTTGCGATGTTTGATAAAATTTGTTTTCTAAATATTGTTGAGTCTTGAAGTAGTTGGGTTCAGGTTTGTGAATCTACGATTAAAATAATCAGATGAGGTGCTTGCAGTTACCATACTATGTTGTATTTATACTAATATTATAAAGAGAGGTAAAGTTTTGTTTTCGAGGATTCTTGGGATAAATGCTTGGTACTGGTCTTGATCAGATTTTAAAAATTCTTTTACTGTTAGACAGGTATATTATCCCAAGTTCAGTATCTCAGTAAAAAAGGTGGTTTATATGTCAAAAGTATAATAAATTTGACAAAATTAATATTAAATGTAGATTTCACGTATATTTTACAAATTCTTATAAAACAAACATCTAAAACAAAATGGAAATTTAATGTAGATAATGTTTAATTTTAACAGTATGTTAAGTGATGAAGTTACAATGGGTACTGGAAAGACATTTATCGGAAATATATGTAAGTTAGTTTAGATCTTCATTGGAAAGCTTAGGTAATGCTGCGAAAAGGTTCTAGGCTTATTTTAAAAGATTTTTCACATACCAACTGGGTATATGTTTGAGTGAGTTCCTGGATAGTTTGGATTCACAATTGGAAGTCCTAGATGTCGCCTAATCGGGTATTAGGTTTTTTAAGATTATTTCCATTAAAAATACAATTGAAACCTGAAAATAACCGATTTGGTGCAAACGAAGTTGCACGGGTCAGCTAGTATAATAATAATAGTAAAAAATACCAGAATAATGAAATACAATAATCTTTAGTAGCAACTATAGTTTTTGGAAGTATTTTTTCTGTATATACATAACTATAACAATGGTAAATCTATTTTTTTAAATGTAATATAACGGTTATTGATCTCTATATAAGAACACATTTCCATAGGTATACATGTATAGGTAGGTGTATGTCATTGAAACCGCAACGAATAGCAAATAATAAGTAGTAGGCCGGGGAAGCTGTTAAGGCCTTACTACGACACGCCCGCGTAACTACAGGTCACGCCGCCGTGGTCTGGGGGTAAATTTCACTCCCGCACACCAGACTAGGCCCCCCTCGGCAGTAGTTCAAGCCTATGTCCGTTCCCTCGGCGTGGAGCCCTTGAGTACGCTGCTCGCGCGATACAGTGACACTAAACATCATCATTTACATCACTGCGACAACATTACTCATATCACCTCCACACACGTGCACGCATACAAGCTTACACATGCAAGTGGAAGGGTTTTATTTTTTTCCCTTATCAAACTGAAATAGTTTAGAATATTATCCGATACAAAATATATATAAGGGTTGTTGAGGTATGTATGCTTGGTACACATATATGTTTCAACAACTCATATACGTATGAATAGTTAGCTTAGCTTAGGTTACCTTAGATAGGTCGCGAATTGCATGTATCAGGGAACAGCCAAAGTCGAGGTGTGTCGCGCACCCTTGAGCTAGTTGTCAAAATAAAATCGGCTGAGTGCCTTAAGCGCTCGCCTTAGTAGTCCGGTGAAGCTGTTAAGAGCTTGCTGGGTCAATAGCGTAGTCAGTTCGAAAAAAAAAGCCTTACTAGGCCAATTAGGCCAATAGCGTAGACAGTTCGAAAAAAAAAATGTAATAATATAACATTGTCTATCACACATAGCCCATTATTATTTATTACATAATCTGTTTAATGTACGCACAAACATAATTTACGCCAACAATTGCAAGTATACGAGCCTTAAACTGAAAACCCGAGCCGGGTAAAATAAACAAATCTTACTGTATGGAGTATTTCCCCGGGGCATGCATTCGGGCTTGTATTGTTTAAAACGTAAATAAACAATATGGAAGAACAATTATTTTCAACAGAATTAGGAAAGTGTCCTGTGTCGTTTGTTTCAGTTCTGTAATATATTTTAAAAACCTAGGCACTCTTAAGGATAGCCGGCAGAAGTGGTAACTCAAAACAGTGGAATAACTGTGTTCTTTTTTGAATTTCTAAATCAATTATAGTCTGAACTATTTATATTTAATTATTTTTATTGAAATTATTAACAGTCTGATTTTACACACAACTTATTAATTAATCAAAAATATGATGAGGTGCACACGCTCATTACAAAATATCAACACTACATTTACACAGGCCGCTGGTCTAGCATTAGCGCAATACGTCACGGGCATGTCGAGGTCATCGGTGACGCGAATCCATAAGTTTTTCCGCTACCAAAAATCGATTAACGCGTCTAAAAAAGTATTAATTTAAAAAAAAAGTATTCAAACGAGAAGCATCTATGTTTTGTTTTGGTCGGTTTGACTGTAGGAATTTGGGTATTGTAAAGATAAAACTGCACCTCTGACAAACAATTTATGAACAACATTGTAGCTATTGGAGTTTTGTTTTTTTTTTTTATTTTAGATACAAATTTCACACCAGCAGAGTCTGTTTTCAAAAGAGGTAATAACGATGTATACAATATTTGTTTTCCCTTCTTCTGATTGTTTTGATAAAACGTGCACGCTATATTAATTTTTGAGACAGAATTCCGTGAACATTTGTTTGTTGCTTTGCACAACGTTTGACTTTATGGGCGATAAAGTTTGTTCTTTGATGAGCAGATATTAATTTATAATTCCTTGAATGTTGATCACGTGAATTTAATATTGATCTGATGTAACATTATGTTTATGTCATGTCAGTTCACAGGGGTGGTCCAGTGACCCAGTCACAAAATATACACACAACTGCGACAACTAATAACTAACAAAAATGTTTTATCATAGTTTCTATATATCGTTATTTTTAGTATTTATCTAATAAGATTTACATACAAATATATGAACTTTACAGAAGTAACAAAATAAACAAAAAAAAAGTGTGTGTGTGTACTTATGTACACGCGTTAGAAGTTATACTTCTTTGGCGTAGCAAGATAAAAATCTTTTCAAAAAAATTATCTTTCACTTTATTCTACGTTTGTAGAAAAATCGACACTAACAATAGAAAAAAGGTAGTTAATACATTGAAAGTTTTAATACGAAGAGACTGATTAAATATGCAATCAGTTAATATTTAGTAATTAGCAAATAATAAATATCAATTCATTCCTTCCTAATTGTTTGGAATTTAGCACTAAAATTAATCTTCCATTTGAGCCAATATAAATTAATTGAGGCTTAAGTGAAATAACGGACAATTGATGCATTTGCATGTGTTGTATTAATATATATTTTATTTGCTGCATGTTTTAGTCTTAATTTCCATGCTTAAAAATCAGTAATAGTTTTCTTTAGCTTTCATAATAAGTCAAGCTTATATTAATAATCAAATTATTATAAACACCTAAATCCATATATTTAGTAATATCGTACTATTCTACGCTCAAAGTTATTTGGAATTGGAATCAAAACAGTGTCTTTATAGGTAGGTGCGTTTAAAAGCATTAAGTGCCGTAAGTGAATGAGGTCACAACGCTTTTAATCGAGTAGGACGCGGAAGGGGATTGGCCCAGTCTTTGATTTTAATAACATAAACATAATTTCTGTAATTCATATACGTTCGATGATATAGGACATGATAATGGGATCCAAATCGCTTCCGATCACAATACATCAGTATCCTGTTTATCAAGCATTACTAGTTTATGAACTTAGAAATTACATTTTACAATAAGTTTCTTTCAAGGTCTTGCAAATTGCGTTTATCAAAATTACGAGTCATAAAAGTTACTTTTTTCGTATGTTCTAGCATTAGACCATTAGATTTAGATTAGATTAGATTAGACCATAGAACATTAGACCGCAATCTCATATCTATCATTTTAAATGACGGTGTGGTCTAAAATAGTAAATATGCTAAACTTATAGGGATCTATCTGGCTTACAAGTAAATTTTTTTGCAAAAAATTTACAAGATAGGACATTTAAAACAAAAGTGTGTGTCTTATGTACACGCGTTAGAAGTTATACTTCTTTGGCGTAATATAAAGAAACAAAATATTGACTATAGCTAACTTCAGGGTGTCGGTTTTACGTGACGGTGCGCGCACGCATCGTAAAAATTTACTCTCATCATTTTTCCCTAACGCGCCAAAAGAAGTATAACTTCAACAAGCTTATCTGAGCTTATATTTTTAATTTGCAAGACTTTATTTGTACTAAATTGAAAAATGATTTTCCTACCATATTATATGTCGGTAAGATAGGAATTATGTTGTATTAAGTAGTCAAATTATTGTCAAAATATTTTTTTTCTCAAATAATTTGACTTCATATAATTACCTATTTTTAATTTACCAGAAGCTCTCCAACTTTTTCATAACAAGATACAAGCAACAATGATATTTATGATAAAGAAAACAAATACAAGTTTGAAAGAACACTTGCATTACAAATGAGATCACTTAGTATAATATAAAATTGTTATATCTGCGATACGGTTTGTAATTAGTGCCGATACCAATATCACTGTAAATTATATACACATTGACTTTGAACATTAAAATATATTATTATTATTATTTGAATCCTGTAATTCATACGTGTAGTTTTTGATAAGCACACTTCATTAAAAAATGCGCTAATTTACAAGAAGTAACGCTATTGATACAAGGCTTCTATATATAAATAGGACACAGGTGTAGCACTCCCCATACTGTCACGATTATGCATGTAACGTACTGAGATCAGCTGATGTGCATTCAGTAATTTTAGAATATTTGCCTTGGGCAATCATTTAACCATTATGTAGCAGACATCCTTTTTGATACAAAGGCGTAGAACGAGGTCAGTACGGTAAACCGTAATAGCGAATTTGTCAAGCAATCTTCTCAATTTTCCAATTTGTCAGATAAAAGATTTATATGATTTTATTACCTGTATAATAGAGCGAGTTTGTCGTGTGACATCATCTGTCGAGCCCTGGACTGACCGAGGGGCTCTTATGCAGGTCGGAATCATATCGTCACGGGCTCACTGAATTAAAGTACGTCATTGTAATAAGAAATATAAAACCATCAAACGTATCTTGATAAGGTTACACTTGTCTTCTTTTCCATTAACACCATGATATTCTAAATAGAAATGTTTTAACACTGAGATGTTTCTGAGCAACGCCGCCATTAAATAAAGATTTTGATATTTTTATTGAGTTTGAGAAAATCCAACGAGTCTAACGAATGTGTTAATAAATACGTTTACTTCTTTTTCTCTTAGAAAAATTCTTTCTTTTTGTTTACGAATTTTTATTCAAATAGTTTCAAATAAAACATATTAAGTCTTAGTTAAGACTATATTAATATTATAAAGAGGTAAAGTTTGTGACGTTAAGACGTCGTAGGGGGTAATCTCAGGAACTACTCGTCCGATTTCAAAAATTCTTTCGGTGTTATATAGCTCATTTATTGAGGTTCATTTATCATCACGCTAAGACCAACAGGAGCGGTGCACTAATAAAGAATGTTTTAAAATCGGGGCTTTTTTTCCTCTTAAGAGCTTCCGCTGCGTGTTAGCCTCAGCTCAAAGTAACTATTCCACGCAGACGAAGTCGCGGGCAGAGGCTAGTCATTTATATATTATCTTCCTTTAGGCTATAATTTAAAAAAAAGTTGAGGCACTCATAAGGACTTCCGATTGAAATGAAAACTCAAAACGATGGAATAACTGTGTTCTCTTTTGAATTGATTAAATTGATTGTATTGTATTGTGAATTATTTCGATTTCATACTTTGTATATTGAAATTATTAACATTAGGGTCTGGATTTCACATCTATTGGCAAACGGAGCAATATATATTTTTTTTAATGTCATCGATGGCAATCGAACAGGTGGGTCACCTGCTGTTAAGTGAACACTACCGTCCATGGACACTAACAACACCAGAGGAGTCGCAAGTGCGTTGCCACCCTTTGGGGGGAAGGGTTAGGGGAGGGAGCGGGAGAGGAGAGAGGAGAGGGGAGGGGAGGTGGGCTTCCGGTGCTCTCACTGACCGAACGAAACGCAACAATGCAAGCACTTTTACTTCACGTCGGTTTTCTGTGCGAGGGTGGTAGTACCCCGGGTGAGCCGACCCATTCATGCTGAATCCAGTTTCACCACCATCATTATTACAAAAATATATATACAAATATATGCATTATTATAAAATTTATTAATAAATGAAACATATAATGAGCGGCAAAATATCAAGATTAGATGGAGACAGGCTCCTATACTACGCGTCGGTAGTCTGCCGGAAGCCACGCAAGCGCAATACGGTCGGTCACGCTTACCAGCATGTTATCACGCGAAATTTTAAGTATCTTCTGCCAAAAAAATACTGCTCCAGGCGCAAAAAGAAGTTATAACTTCAAATTTTTTTTCATTGTTGATATATTATATATAGGAGATGACCATAATCTCACTTAGTACTTAACAACATTGTAGTCAAAGATGGTCATAGGCTATGTATAGAAAGATCGAGTCTTAAGTGCAGCTGTCGCAACAAATGTTGTATTTAAAACAGATAGCTGGAAATCCATCAGAAAATACTATATCACATGTTAAGTTCATACCATCTCGGTATTGTCTTCACTGAAATGGATTCGAATTCGATATACGGATTTGAAGCCAATTGATTAAAATGGTGTCCGAGCACGTTCCGCCGAGCCGACAGCGTTTGAAAATACCAGTCGGTATTTCATTATTCTTTCTAATGTATTCTACTAAGCCACCGCATGTTTTTCTCCAACGTGTTTGGAGATGCGACGACACAATGATTAATACAAACCAGTTTAAAATGACCTATGGGGTTGTGTACACGTTCACATATATAAAATTATAGTGACGGTGTGTCACGGTTCATGAATGAATGGTTGCGTCTGAACGTCTACTCGATAAAGTTCTGGGAATATTTACGCTACGATCGGCGCCGACTACGCCCACGTCACCGCAGTACACTGGGTCAGGGAATGAGCAATACTAGAATAGACCTTCCTGTTGCCAGAGTACACAGAATAATCTTACATGAGTAATCTACTATAGTTGTACGTAAACGTTATTCAAGTGTTTATTTTCCATCAAATGTATTCACGTCTTGTACGAAGGTGAACAATTTTGTAACCTGAAACTTCTCTCAGAATTGAAAACTTAATGCTTCTGTCATTTTTGTTCATAAATGTATACATTATTAGCGGGATCGTTGGAAGTTGTCTTGCCCTGATAATTAAAAGAAATAGACAAGTTATATACCTAAACCTTCCTCGTGGACCACTCTATCAACTGGTGAAAACGACTTTTTTTTTATGTCAAAAGGAGGCACACGAACAGGTGGGTCACTTGATGTTAAGTGATTACCACCGTCCATAGACACTAGCAACACCAGGGGAGTCGCAAGTGCGTTGCCAGCCTATGTATTGGGTAGGGGTGAGAAAGGAGAAAGGGGAAGGGAAAGGGGGAAAGGAGGTGGGCCTCCGGCGCTCTCACTGACCGAACGAAACGCAACAGTGCAAGCACTGTTACTTCACGTCGGTGTTCTGTGAGAGGGTACTACTCCGGGCGAGCCGACCCAACTCCGACTTGTAAATCCGTTCAGTAGTTTTTGAATTTATCGCGAACAGACAGACGCGGCAGAGGACTTTGTTTTATACTATGTAATGATAATTGAATTCAAGGTATCTTTTTTACAAGTGAAATTATTTTCAAAATATTGTAGCTATTACAGCTCTTAAAAATGTCAAATAAAAAAATATTCACACATATTTTTATTTAACCAAAACACTTTTTACGGATTTAAAGGAACAAAACATTTACAACTAAATGCTTCCTATTTTATTTAACTTTTGTTTTAAATGGTACTATAAGTTTGTAAAATTCGTAACAAGGAAGAATACGGTATTCATATTTATTAGAGATATTAATAAGTGTTAAAAATATTTTATGCATTGCACATTAGTACGCCGTCTACAAACGCCTTGGAGAACGAACATGCCTGAATTTGCATAACATTATGAAAGTGTAGGCGCCATGATATCTGTATAATTACATTGAAATGTACTCGCATACGTTTGAAACAATGATAGAGAACCGTTTAGTGGGAGGTAACGTTAATATTTATTTATAACTTTTGTCTGCGTTATGCAACCACCAGTTACTTTTATCATTCTTAAATTGTTGTAAGTTAGTGTTTTTGTTTACTCGCGTTAATCAGTTTACAAAGTTTAAGGATTACTAGTGGATGCCCAGTGGTCGACATTCGACTATAGTTCATTGATTTTTTAAAGGGATAAATATTATAATAATAGTTGTATGTTCTAATATAATTGTTGAATGTAGAATGAAAAAGGGTAATTGGAACGTAAGAATAAAATAATAAATACAGTCAAGCATAGCAACCTCCTTCACAACCTTTTTGAAGTCCTTTATTGACAGATGTCAAAATGTCTTTTTTATTTACATGTGTGTATATGTTGTGTAAAATTGAAGCAGCAGTGTGAGTAATGCATATTTTAATTAATTTAATGTACTTCTAATGCAATTTCTGTAAAATAAATAGCTTTCTGCACTTCTCCTCCATATAAACTTTAACTATGCCAAATTTCACGTTCATCGGTTCGCGCAATTCCGTTAAAAAGGGGTACAAAATTTAGGCTTCACGTATTAATATATATGATGATATGTTCTATATAATACACTAGTTTGTTTGTTAGTTGTAGGTGACAGAGCCACGTTGAAGCTATTACTGGTTTCAGCATGAATGGGTCGGCTCGCCCGGGGTACTACCACCCGACCCACAGAACACCGACGTGAAGTAATAGTGTTCGCATTGTTGCGTTTCGTTCGCTCAGTAAGAGCGCCGGAAAACCCCTCCCTCCTGCCAAACACAGACTGGCAATGAACTTGCGACTCCCCTGGTGTTGCTAGTGTGTATGGACGGCGGTGATCACTTACCATCAGGTGACCCGCCTGTTTGTTTGACACCAATGACATAAAAAAAATGATTTTTTTGCCCACAGCTTCGCTTGTGCTATGTCGATTTATTAATCTCTTCTTTTTTTTTTTTTTTTGAACTGACTATGCTATTGACCTGGCAAGGTCTTTACAGCTTCACCGGACTACAAATTATTAATCTCTTGGAAACAGAACTTCTTTTCAATATGAAAAGTACCCTGTAATAGTTTCGATATTTCTGACAAATGATGTATGAAAAATTTCACGATGATCGGTAGAACAGTTAAAGCGCAATAAACAAACAAAATCACATTCTCATTTACAAGACTTCTCAAAATTAAATAAAGGTCGTGAGAATATTGTATGCGAATATTGTAATTGAATTATTCGATTCGATAGTCTAATCGCGTATTGGAATTTCGAACAGCTCGAGTTATTTGAATAGTTCAAGTTATTCGAGTAATTCAAGTAGTACAGATAATTTGTATATGTTGTATATTTTGAAAATAATTATTAATTATTACGTATTATTATTAAGTATATACTTACATTAACAAGTAGCTTAAACTGTTGGAATAATTCAAATTATTATAATACTCGAAAACTTCGAATATTCGGTTCAAAATTATATAGAATATTTATGTTACAGTAATCTTGTAAAAATGTATTTATGTATTTAAATGTATTTTATCTTGTATATAGAATAAAGTTTTAATAATCTTTACATTATATCTAGATGATTTCGTTGATATTGCCATAATATTAATATATAATTCATCTTATAAAAATCAGTTCTGGAAGTGAACGAATCTGAATAAGGTTTTCCTGAAGAAGCACTGTCTATATCGGTTTCTGGCTCATAGCAGCCGTAAGTACGTTTATTATTGTGTTACTGTCTGGAGGGAGTAATAACAACCGACACCGGCATTGATACGATCCACTACAATCCTCAGGATTTGCAAACTCTCAACATCTATAAACTGTCTGCAAACTTTTATTGGACGTTAAAAAATGAAAATTATCAATAGAGTTATTGAATTTTGAGAAAAGATATCACTGTTCTTTGCTGTCGTTGTCAATACTTTAATATTATAGGTAGTATTCTCGTGTATCTACAATATTTATAAGTTTACCTAATAACGTAGTTAGTTAATATACCTACGATTATAATATAGTATAATTCGTTTATACTATTATCTATGGTTATATGGTGCAATAAATTGAGTGAGCAATCATTAGTGAAATATTAATAAAAACATTTTCGCACTTCAGAAGTATAATCATGACTGGATATTTTATAAACTTATTAAGAAAAACTTGCAATATATTCTTTTATATCTATTTTATAATTATAGTATTGATAAAATGAAATGATTAAATATATTCATTATTATTTTATTATTACGTAATAAATGATGGATAACTAATATATTTTACTGTAACATATAAAAATCAATCAACCAATTTTACCATCTCACAAGTGTTATTCAGTAAAATAAATAACTATTTCACAATTTAAACAAATATATAAAGACATTAAAATGTATTGTATGAAGTCTTATTCCTTATTATAAATGTAAATGTGACTTTGATGTTTGTTTATTACGCTTGCAAGCCATAAGCACAGACCTGATCATTAAAATATTTTGTATACACATTATCAGAGTTATGAGAAAGGATTAGGTTTAATCTAGAAAAAAGTACTGCTCCCGAGGGACAAGTTAAATCTACATTAATGTGGTAGTCCGGTGAAGCTGTTAAGACCTTGCTAGGTCAATAGCGCAGTCAGTTCGAAAAAAAAAACCATTAATGTGAGCAAAGCCGCAAGCTTATTGTACACGTGTTATAAGTTATACTTCTTTGGAGTAACAAGATAAAAATCTTATCAAAAATTTTATCTTTCGCCTTATTCTACGTTTGTAGAAAAAACGATACTAACAATAGGAAAAACGTATTTAATACATTGAAAGTTTTAATACAAAGAAACAAAATGTTGACTATAGCTAACTTTAGGGTGTCAGTTTTTCGTAACGGCGTGCGCGCGCATAGTAATAATTTCAGGGTGTCGGTTTTTCATGACGGTGTGCGCGCGCATCGTAAAAATTTACTCTCATCATTTTTCCCTAACGCGCCAGAAGAAGTATAACTTCAAAAATGAATGCTACGTGATTTCATGCATTATGAAATCACCTCCCTATAATAATATCCTGTGAACTAAATAAATCAAACCGTAACATAAATAATATTACTTAGAAACGGTTAACTTTCCATAACAAACTCATTGGTGGCGGTTAAACTTAACCACAAGATATAATTAATGCGTAAAGAAAACAACGGTATAAAAGAGGAAAAGAGGTGCCACTAGTTTCTAACACTTCTTTGAACCGCGTCTTTTGAAATATCAAGAACTATTCATCGTTGGCAGAATGACAACTTCTTCGCTAACGCTTTGACTGCCACGCCATAATCACATGTTTATTTTAGAACGTCACGGATGAATTTTTACAGTTGTAAAAAAATCTAGCGCTCCGGTCATTGACCACCGTGGAGTCACAAGAGACGCCGTTGCCGGTCATATATGACCAACGTGGCAGTTAGAGTGTTAATTTTATTTACGGAGGTATTACGTTGTTTATATAACTTACAGTTTACTTAACAGGATATTTTTTAGTCCTTAGTGAAGATCAACTAATTATTACACATTATTTTTCTATTTTAATCTATATCTTCTATACATATAATAAAAATGAAGTGTCTGTATGTAATATCAAAATATATTTTTTTTAATGATTGGGTACGAAAGTATACACGCTACTGATAACATAATGCAATTTTTAAAATTTTTGTCGGTCTGTCTGTTTGTTCCGGGTAATCTCCGAAACGGCTGAACCGATTTGGCGGGAATTTTACTTGCAGATAGCTCAAATTTCAGCGGGTTACTTAGGCTACTCCAAATTATAAAAAATCTATTAACAGTTGGACCGATATTCATGGGACTTTCACCGGCATGTAGCTGACCTTATAAAAAGTAATTTAGTTTATTTTAATTTAGACTAGCTGTCCGCGATGCGCGCACACGCCGTCACGAAAAACCGACACCCTGAAGTTATTAAGATGCGCGCGCACGCCGTCACAAAAAACCGACACCCTGAAGTTATTACGATGCGCGCGCACGCCGTCACGAAAGACAGACACCCTGAAGTGATTACGATGCGCGCGCACACCGTCACGAAAAACAGACACCTGAAGTTATTACGATGCGCGCGCACGCCGTCACGAAAAACAGACACCCTGAAGTGATAACGATGCGCGCGCACACCGTCACCAAAAACAGACACCCTGAAGTTAGCTATAGTGTACTTTTTCTATTGTTAGTGTCGTTTTCTCTACAAACGTAGAATGAGGCAAAAGATAAAATTTTTAAAAAGAATTTAATCTTGTTACGCCAAAAAAGTATAACTTCTAACATAAGTACGCACACACTTTTTTTTTGTTGTTGTTATGCTTAGTACTAATAATTATCATAACTATTCGAAAATGTAGAACAACAATCTCATTTGTCAAACAAATATACTTTAACCCTTTTAGCTCGGAGCTACAGATATTTTAATCATAAAATGCGAGTCAAGCGAAGCCTGATAGACAGAGTTAGTTTAAAGATAGTGCGTCGTTGCGGATGGGTTAGTGTAAAGCGGGCGAGCACACGGGCGTCGTCGCGGCCGCATCCGACCCGCTGGTGTTTATTTACACGCTTGTCAAAAGTTCGACACACGGTGTGTATTTATAACCGCGGAAGGTGTGCCCCGGAGCAACGAACTTTTGTGACATAATCATAAAACACTAATGCTTACAATGTTGACAATGTTACATGAAAATATATAGATGATCAACGTAAATCATATAAATCATCCTCGTAAATCTATATGTTAATAATAAGGGTAATATAATTCATTTAAGGTATCTAATCTGGTTAAAACTACAGAATGTATCGGCATAGGATTATGACTATTCGATATCGAATTGTTCGTAGATGGTTCTAGATTACTTATGGATTCCATTGACCTTTTATCGTTTCTTTTGGAATTAAAAGTTTTAAAAAAATATATTTTAGGAGGCAAGCGAACAGGCGGGTCACCTGATGTTAAGTGATCACCGCCGCCCATAGACATTAGCAATACCAGGGGAGTCGCAAGTGCGTTGCCGGTCTGTATTTGGGGAGATGGGGTGCGGGGAGTGGGAGGGGAGAAGAGAAGGAAGGGGAGGTGGGCCTCCAGCGTTCTCACTGACCGAACCAGACGCAATAATGCAAGCACTGTTACTTAACGTCAATTTGCTGTGAGAGGGTGGTACTACCCCGGACGAGCCGCCCCATTCATGCTGAAACCAGTAATAACTTCAACGTAGCTCTACCACCTTCATTTATTTATTCAGTTTATTTAATGCACAGCGAAGCGGCTGGGTATTACTTAGTGATTTTATATAACTATTTAATTATTTATTTTTAATCTTCTATATATATTGGCATCGTAGAAATTTTTCTTGTGCCTTTGGTTAAGAAATTTCAAGTTGAATATTTTACTAATTTTACGTGTAAATTATAACATACTATTTTTAAACTATTAATTTGCTCCTACCTTCAGAACTAAATAATACTAGATTTTTTTAAATACGAAAAGCAATCATAATTTCTTCTAGTGTCACTATCAACGGTCGATATATCACAATAAGGCTTCGATACCAAAACAAGTTTGTGCCGTTATTGTATCCCCGATGTTTGATAAAAGGATGTATCCGCTGGCCTTGACTGTATGTGGGGCACAGATGGTCGAACCGACTCCATTGTTAGGTGGGCGCGTGCACTTAGATTGTTACTTAGATACTTGATTAAAAACATAAAAAGGAAAAGTAACTGGAAACTTATAATGGAATTAACATTATCAATTGCTTGTCAAGAATAAGCCAGGCTGTGTATCTAAGCAATAAAATAGCACTTAAGAACCACTCTTCCTTTAAACTATCGGGTGAGCATGTTAGACCACATTATCACATATGTGTCGTTTAGAATCAGAAGTGGTCAACTCCACTTTGCAATTTTCTAAGTCTCATAACTTTAAACTATTGTACTATAGCATACATTTTTATTTTTTGAGCTTTCTATACTAATTGTATTAAAACTCTACAGATACCTAAATGTTTCATAGTCTCTGCAATAAGCTCAAAATGGAAAATTGGCTATAATCATAAAAATTGCCAAGTGGAGTTGACCACTTCTGATTCTAAACGACAAATATCATCATACCCTGCAAAGCAAAAAAAAAATGGTTGAGGACTCGAGATGATCAAATTTACATGAATTATAATTCAACTAGCGGCCCCGGCGGACGTTGTCCTGCCTTGATAATAAAAAAATCCTAAAAGTCAACCGCAGCGCCACCTACCGGTTTCAATTGTGAATCTAAACCATTCTCGGATCCACTGGCACACGCACATAAAATCAGTCCAGTCGTTTAGGAGGACTTCAGTGACATTCACACGTACAGAAGAAATATATATACAAAGATTAGGACATGACAAATTGGTCTTCAGCATGAGACACAAATGTCAAGATAAAGAGAAAATTATTATTACTGGCATTAATTACTTACTTCTACTGAAACCTAAAAGAGGTTCATTTAAAAAATGTAAACGGGTCTTGCAACGCGATGCGTATATACAATTCATTAAATTATCAAAAATGTATTGGGAGGGCAGAGTTAAGATACCGAATTCCTGGAATTTCGTTTTTAATGATTCGCGAGGTCTCATATTATATATTGCCCGAACTGCCCGTTTTTGTAATAAAAATATCGTGTCTACCTCAGCAGCCGTACCCCATAGCAGAATGCCATAAGACATTAAGCTATGGAAGTAAGCGAAGTAAACTAACCTAGCAGTGGCAATATCTGTAAGCTGGCGAATCTTACGTATTGCGAATGCAGCGGAACTTAATCTGCTCGCCAGTTTTTTAATGTGAGGGCCCCATTGTAATTTAGAATCTAGTGTAATTCCCAAGAATACAGTATTGTCAACTAACCCTACTAAATTCCCTTCGATCTTGATTCTACTATCAACCTGTCTAACATTTGGTAAAGTAAATCTTATACATTTCGTTTTATCTGCATTTAGCAATAGGTTATTTAACGCAAACCAATGACAAATTTCACTTAAAGTATTATTCAGATGCCCAACCTCTGAATCTATCCTTTTCACTTTAAATATTAGAGAAGTATGGTCTGCAAAGAGCACCATGTCAGCAGAGTTATTAACCACTAGCGGTAGATCGTTCATGTATATTAAGAACAAAAACGGCCCTAAAATGGAGCCCTACGGGACACCAATTCTAGCAAGCGATCCCGCAGAGGTTACCCCATGTATGTTAACTTTCTGACAGCGATCTTTTAAATAAGAGACTAGAAGATCGAGAGAAGATCCACAAATTACTGACTTCAAGACCATTGGCGGTAGTATTGTTACTGGGATACGGTCTGACCACAAAGGGCTCCTTGTTAAAATAAATTGTGACAAACCTAGCAGTGACTGTAAGAAAACAACTAGGCTTATATCCAAAAATAGATTAGGTCTTTTAAATCATAATATTGCACAAAAGTTATCTTTCAAGACTTTTATTAATAAAGATCCAGAAAGTGATTATGACAGCTTATTTAATATCATAAGCACTGAATTTAGTAAACATTGCCCAAGAAAAGTTATTAGTGTAAAGAAAGTAAAAAAAAATTGTGAATGGGCAACTACAGGTATTACAATAAGTAGAGATCGTTTGTATGATCTATATTATAAGAAATCACTAAAAAATAGTGAATCATTTCATGCCTACGTTAGGAATTATTCTAAAGTTTTTAACCGTGTTTGTGTAGCTGCCAAAGCAAAATGTTTAGGAAATAAAATTCTCGAGTCTAGAAATAAGACCAAGACTGTCTGGCATATAATAAATAAAGAATTAGGAAAAAATAAAATAAGCGATAACTCATTTAATCCAAGTGTCGACGGAGTACGTATTTCGAATAGTTCAGAGGTAGCAACTGTTTTCCAAGACTATTTCACTAATATACCTTCACAAATAACAATAAGTATAACATCATTAGCCCAGGGTGCCGCAGCTCTTTTAAAGAATATGAGTGCACTTACAAATTCAAAATTTAAATTAAATTCTATTATATCAACAAAGCACCAACAAGTTTTTCTTCACGTATTACTATATAGATAATAATTATCATTACCTGTTTTAGTTTATTTATATTTATTTCTGATGATAAAAGTTGTATTGAGGATTGCACAAATATTATAATAATTTTAATATTGCACAAAAGTTATCTTTCAAGACTTTTATTAATAAAGATCCAGAAAGTGATTATGACAGCTTATTTAATATCATAAGCACTGAATTTAGTAAACATTGCCCAAGAAAAGTTATTAGTGTAAAGAAAGTAAAAAAAGTCTTGAAAGATAACTTTTGTGCAATATTAAAATTATTATAATATTTGTGCAATCCTCAATACAACTTTTATCATCAGAAATAAATATAAATAAACTAAAACAGGTAATGATAATTATTATCTATATAGTAATACGTGAAGAAAAACTTGTTGGTGCTTTGTTGATATAATAGAATTTTGACTTCTAGACAGGGAAATAGGGACATTATTTCATTTTCAGTGTATATAATTCGTAATTAACATTTCTCTATTAGTAATTGGATAAAACTGATTGTAATTTATATTCATATTCTATACATACGAGTATATTAAAAATGTAAATCTAACGTGACAGTATTTTTTCGTAAAAAATTTGTTGTAGGTGTCTAGGAGTAAGTAATAAGATACATTTCAATCATTTTTAGATATGTCTGTCTGTCTGTTTGTTTGTATGAACACGCATCACTGGTCAAGTACTGGGTTTACAATAAAACCACAACAAGAAAATCATAAAGCATATCTTCGAGATTAACTTAGTCTCTGTTACATTGAAATCGGTCCACTCTATCAAAAGTTATTGCAATTTTAATAACGACGAAGCGTAAGTACGAGATAAAACTAGATAAGTAAAGGATTTAATATGACTTTATTAAACATTATTTTTACATAAGGTTCTACGCGGAAGAAGGCGCGAGTACAGTTAGATATTAATATAGTTCAGTCTAAGATATATAAGCCATAACAAAGGAAATAGTATTAAACGTCGATCGTCTTACATGCAATTTCGATTGTATGGTTCACAAATGTATATATGTATGAATAGCTTAGAATAGTTAGCTAGGACAGACGCGTCTTTTTCCAGGTAACAGCCCAAGCCGATGTGTGCGTGCACCCTTGTGTATGTTATCTAAAACCCAAATCGGTTGCGTGCCTTAAGCGCCAACCTTAGTAGTCCGGGGAAGCTGTGAAGCCCCTGCCGGGTCAATAGCGTAGTCAGTTCGAGAAAAAAAAAAAAAAAGTCGATCGTCTTCTGCCATCAAAAACGGGGACAAAATATACTAAGCTAAGTATGTAAATATAATATATAAAAGAGTGACTTGGTTCTTTTTGAAATAGTTATAGCAATTTGAAGTTTCCAAATGTTATTTGTGTCGCCGGTTCCTTCGAAGATATAGTTTGCGCTCGTTATAATACGTCGAATTTTATAAATAGTTCGAATGTAGGTAAAATTCTTACAACGCCGGTTGCCACATCGGAAGCGCATCAACATTAATTTTACATTAGTTTAATTTACAACTCACTGATTATATCTACCTAATGATTTCACGACGAGACTCTATGTAACGGAAATAGGTGATTCCGCTCCATTGTCGACGTAGGAGTGTGTGACTATTGTTAAAGTACTATTAAGAAAACTTAGTAAGTATGCCTTTATTTGAGCTTCTTTTATGATAATTATATTTACGGATTGAAAGTAATGTCTTAGCTGAATAATTTAATGAAAAAGTTTAAATTTTCTTTGCTAATGCTATAATGCGTGTTTTATTGTATCAAGTTATAAAAATAACGTATGTTGTAGGTGGTAGAGCCACGCTGAAGCTATTACCGGTTTCAGCATGAATGGGTCGGCTCGCCCGGTGTAGTACCACTCTCTCATAGAAAACCGACGTGATGTAACAGTGCTCGCATTGTTGCGTTTCGTTCGGTCAGTGAGAACGCCGGAGGCCCAGTTCCTTTTCGCCACTGCCCGTCCCCTCTCCCCACAACACAGGCTGGCAAAGCACTTGCGACTCTCCTGATATTGCAAGTGTCTATGGACGGTGGTGAAAAAAACTAGCATAATATTTATTTATCTTTGATTCAAAAATAAAAATTGAATCACTTTAAACACAATGACATACAGGGTCAAAAAGACCCACGACAACTTCCATGTAACTATTTTCACCACATCCTAGTTCTAAATGTATAGTGATGCCAATTGTCTACATTCCAGTTCCACTTAATTTTATGCAGAAACCTAAGTGTCTTCGTCCCCGGAAGCATGTTAATAACCATAGAAAAAGTACAAATGACATACACATGGTGGAAGGGTTTTGTTTTTTTCTCTTATCGAACTGAATCGAATAGTTTAGTTCGTTCCGATATACACGTATGCATTTGTGAATCATGCAGTTTCGATTGTATGATGCACAAATTAGTATATGTATGAATAGCTTAGAATAATATAGCTAGGTCATACGGGATTTCTCAGATAACAGCCCAAGCCGAGGTGTGCCGTGCACCCTTGAGCGTGTTACCTAAAAATAAAATCGGCTGAGTGCTTTAAGCGCTCACCTTAGTAGTCCGGTGAAGCTGTAAAGACTTTGCCAGGTCAATAGCGTATTCAGTTCGAGAAAAAAAAACAATTTTGTATTTCACTCATAAACAATGTGAGAAACATTTCCACTTATTGGTGTAAATTTAACAAAAAAATGACGAAGAGCGAGTCGGGTTCGTGAACCGGAGATACCAATCCACTATACAATAAATTAGTTTTATTTATAGACAAAAAGAAATGTGCATTTGGAGCCATTAGCATGATTTCGATTCATAATTAACCGACTATTTTTATTTGTTACAAAGCAAAAAAATATCGCATGAGAGTTGTTGATATTTTTTTTATATTTGTTAAATATCTGATATAAGCTCCATATTTTAAAATTTGAACTGTTTACCTTTTACTAACCAAAAGATACCATTTAAATGAAGGGCCGACAGTTCATAGACTTACGATTAGGGATACTTTTTAGGATATAAAATTTTAACAAAATTTCTAATTAAGATACTGACATATCACCTTGACCAGATTTAGTAAAGTACAGAATAAGTAAATACAGGAAAGTTAGTATGTAAGTGACCTATCATCGTGAGGATCGACATCTTACTGAATTTATGGATACAATATGGGATAGCAGGAAATTGGCTCGAAAAATCATTGCGATAGAAGATAGCCAAGAAGTGTAGCGGTAATAAAGCATATCAGAATGGTGTGAATTGCGTATGACATATTGTAACCTTACTTATCGCATCTTCGCTTCGATCCAACGACATAACTCGATCTTTCTCTTTCAATTCACGTATAAAGGAAATGTGTGTAAGAGAGAAAGCACATACGAAGTTAAAAAATAAAATCAGATACGACATACAAATCACTACACGATAAAACGATAGTATGAAGTAGCACTTAGCTAAAAGGTGTGGTTACTCATTGTCAAATAGATGATAGTTGTCCATTACGGTACGTAGAAAAGTTCGACTCGCGGCTAATGCACTTTTGATGGTAATATGTTTCTAATTTAAGACTACCCAAAAATATTCACATCAGTATAATGTAGAGTACAATTTCAATTAAGTTTGGTTATATCATAATGTGACATATTTTTATATCTTCAATTACTTATTCTAAGCATCATATATATTAATACGTGAAGCCTAAACTTTGTATCCCTTTTTAACGGAAATGGGCGAACGGATGAACGTGAAATTTGGCATAGTTAAAGTTTATATGGAGGAGAAGTGCAGAAAGCTATTTATTTTATATAAAATGCATTAGAAGTACATTAAATTTATTAAAATATGCATTACTCACAATACTGCTTCAATTTTATACAACATATACACACGTGTAAATAAAAAAGACATTTTGACATCTGTCAATAAAGGACTTCAAAAAAGGTTATGAAGGAGGTTGCTATATTCGACTGTATGTATTTTTTAGTCTTACGTACCAATTATCCTTTTTCATTCTACATTCAACAATGATATTATAACATACAACTATTATTATAATATTTATCCCTTTGAAAAATCAATGAACTATGGTCGAAAGTCTAGTACACATTAATTTAGTTAAAAATGTGTTGAATTAGTAATAATATTTTTATATATATAATTCTTCTCTGTGTGTATATGATTCAACTCCTCCTACATGGCTAGACCGATTTTGGTGGCTTTTTTGTGTGTTTCAGTGGGTTCTAGGATCGTTTAAAGTCATAATTGAAACTGGTATATGACGTTACAATCTGATTCGAAGATTTTTTTTTATTTTCAGGGCAGAATAAGGTTTGACATTTCATTGTAAATATTATGAAAAGGTTAAAACATTTTTTTTTAAAACAGATCAAAATATGATAAATATTAAAATTATTACAGAGTAAACTTATTTGGTTAATTTTTTTTTGTATTTGTGGACACGATTATTACGAACGAAAATGTTTAAAAAATCGCATGGATAAGTGAAAATTTTCAGCTAAAAACCTCCATAAAAAAATTAGTAAGATAAAAGACCAGATCTTCACAAATATTAACAGATTGGCATTAATCCATCATCATCGCCATTATATTTTATTAAACAATTGTACTATCGAGGAAAAAATTAGTTTCATTTACTTTATTGCCACACCCATACGAATCAAGAGGTTATAGTTAGTTGTATATAAAAGTAAATTATAAGGCTTTCCTGAATACGTTAGTTTTCAACAACTATTTTTAAAACACATTCAACTATAGTTCAACACATCATTTAAGACCCTTTCGACTAATAAACCTTCAACGCCATTAGTCATTCGGTTGATAAAACAATGGAAACATAAGGAATTAATAACCTATAACTAACGGAGTTCTCGATAGTAAATTGGCGTTCAATAGAATACATGTCTACAGCCCATATCTCCAGCTAAGCAACACTAACACTAATTAATTACGTCAGACTACTGGACATTGCACCTCTATATAATCTACACATATAGATACAATAGCAAGTGACTGTTATTTGTCTAATCTCCGAAGTGTTTGAACTGGTTTTTGTCGAGATATTTATTGGCAGATAGAAAACATTTTAAACTATTCCTTAGGCTAATACATATCATTACAGAGGGGCTAGGCGGTAATGATAAAATCAATGTTAATTCGAAATCGCGGACAGCAGCCAAGTATACTGGGTATGAAATGTAAAATGAATAAACTTATGTATAAAAACCCACAGTATATTTCCAACTTTCTGTAAATTTGACAAACAGCTTATCCAAAAATTGAGTAGAAATGATGGACGGTAGAGGTAAGGAAAACTGTCTCATACTAGAGGCATGTTCAAAAAATGTTCAGCTTTAAACACGAAATAATAGTTCCAATACCCTCCCAAATGGCGCTAGCATAGGCAAAGGACATGCTTAGTTCGTATTAGAAATCGTTTTGTAAATATATTTAAAAAAAATACTGTTATTGTTGGAACCAAATCAAAACAATTACAATACCTTCATATAGAAGAATAGATAATATCCAAAAACTGGCAACCTCTGTAAATAACATCTTGCAATACAGATACGTACTAAATAAATAATAAAAAAAGAGATCCTTAACTTCAAATATTCATACAAAACTCACAGTTGATGTATATGTACACTAAATATGCTTGTTACAAATTGAAGGCCATAATAGATCCGTTTGCATCAAAAATTGTAAATTATACAAACAAAAACTACTATAAATACAATTTGATCCAATGTAAATACAATAAATACACATTATGCATTTATACTAGATGGTATCGAAATCTGCTTTGTCGAGACAAAAAGCTAAGAGGCACGATCTTATCGTAAATTGTTTCAAATGCACTCACGATCTCTAGTCTCGATTTATTGTAAACAACGATCGGTGACGTTTGTTCAAATCGTTTATACCTTTTCCGTAAAGGTAATTACAATTTTTTTTTTATCAGTACATGTTCCACGTAAAAACGTTATCTAAACTCAGGGGTTAACGACCTAATGGAATTAAAACATACACATGTTTATATTTCGCGTTTCGTGTTTGTTTTCGCTGGTTCATTGCTCGGTTTGTGGGAATGTTCCGCTTTGCATTCGAATGAAAAAGCTGAAGCCATCAATTCGTTAACGGTGTTTTTGATGAAATCAGCGCGAGTTTAGTCATATGTAAACTTTGAAACACTTCATGATTCAGATTTCAGTGAAGTTTATATTGAAATAAATATTACATCATCTAAAGTCAAAGAGCAAATTTATCCAAGTGATAACATTGATTATAGAGTAATAACTGTTATTTACAACAATCTGTTACAACAATACATATCTTAAACCATATATCATAAACTAGCTTTTCTCCGTGGCTTCACTTGCGTTTAAGTAAGTTCGTCCTATTCCTCGAGAACAGTACATTTTTTTATATGATAGGTACTGTGATGTCCTTTTTTGTGATTTGACAAAGTGTATGCAATATTTTATGATGATCGGTAAGTATTTAAGGCGTGAGAAAGCGTAACAAAAAGACTCACTTTCGCATTTATAATGTTGGTTAGTATTAAACGTGTTTCATAATAAATTTTGCACATTTTTTTTTTAGACTCAGCTGATTTACACCAGAAACACATGACGAGCGCGAATAAAACTGAATGAAATAGTGGTGGCAAACGGCCGCTGCTCAGAAACGTGAATTAAAACACATAAAAGGAACACTTGTAACCATTGAACCGTATCAGACTGCGTGAAACGTGACGGATTTAGACGCGGGAAACTGCGCGGGCAGTGTACAATGACATAGCGCAAACGCGTGGACGCAGCGCGGGCGCTTCAGTGACTAACTGAGTACAACCCACTGTCTGCCACTCAGCTCAGATGAAAGCGCTACGAAAGCTCCCCGTTAGAGTGAGATGGACTGGGATAACCCAGATAACCCAAAATAAGCAGTTGTGACAACAAAAATATAATATCTCAGAAAGTTATTATATGATGAAATGTATAGTATTTCCGTCGAACTTGTGAAATACAAACATCTTCCTGATTCTAATAAGCGAATATACAGAATCTCATTTACGCAATCTATGACCATATTAAATTGGAATTCTGTATTGAAAAGTGGAAGCTACGAGAAAGATTTGTACTCTGACCTTGTCCAATGTTCACTGCTGTTTTATGGGAAAGATAGGTGTGCCAGTGTTGTTTCAGCATTTATACAGTTTCCAAAGTCCGTAACAGTCTTTCCTCATAAGTATCGTTAATTATTGTAACTTACGGCGTTTGAACGTGAAAAAAGATAAAAAGAAAGTAAAGAAAAGATATAACTAACAACAAAAAACCAGAGAAACTGATAAAAGGAAAGAAATAAAACAAGATATAAAATATTGAAATAAAAGTATATTGAAAAACTAAATAAACAACGAATTCAATTTAAAATAATTTAAAAAAAAATACTACATATTAAACTAAAAACCGAAAAATGGAAATTGAATACCAAGAGAATAGTGTAGTAATGAAGATAAAAAAGAATTAACAAAACTGCCACAAATAAAGGATGATAAAATGAAAAAACCAAATGGAAATTGATAAAAAATTATATGAGAACATAAAATAAAATACTATTAAAATGAAGATACAAAGAATTAACAAAATTGCCATAACAAAAATGAAAATACTTAATGAAGACAATCATACTTAAGAAAATAAAAAACAAAATTAATGATAATAACTTAACCTAAACAAGGACTCTGACTCATGTTAGAGGAAATACAGTACCAATACAGACTTCCACAAAAAAAAACATATGTAGAGCTATTGCTCCTATGATTAATTTCTTCTGATTTTCTTCTGATGTTATTTTATAGCTTTCCTTAGTCTATTACAATCGTATTAATGCAACGTTAGCTGATTTCGATTCTCATGAGTCGTACCTTTAATTATTCTACATAATGACGTAAGAACGTGGAAAAAGTTTTATTCCAAACTTATCGTCTGTTAACATATATAGAAATATCGCTCCTATGCCAACCGTTTCTTCTGATATTATTTTATAGTTTTCCTTAGTCTTTTGTATCACTACTAGCGAAACGTTGACTGATATCAATAACCATGGTAATAATAGTAACATAAGTCTTAAATATGAGAGTTTGGGGTGTAAGGGGTGTCGAATAACATCTAAGACTTGAGACATCCAAGCCAACCTCACCTGCACGTGGTGCACCCTGCTGAATAATTTTTTTTAAAGCGGGGTGGTAGGGTTTTACAGCCCGACTGGGTCGCAACCACCATGTATATGGCGACAAATCCCGTTATGTTGATTCGCTTCTGCAGGTCGCGTTTCGGGATCAGCCTATGCATATCCAGCTTTTGCAGGCCGGCATGACAGTGGCGACCGGCGATGGATAGTGCGTCACTCGGTGGTCGCCATTGTTTTTGGATTGTACTGTGCTTACCATCAGTCTCAGAACAATCATTTTGCCGTGTTACAATAAAAAAAAAAGTGAAAATGGTAAGAACTTTGCAATAATTAATTTCAACATACTCGTATGTATGAAACGTATAAAATACGAACTGAACATATGTATCGATTACGCGTTTAGAACATTCCAGAGCATTCTAAATATTATTGTTATATGAATAGCTATGCCCGCGACTCCGTCCGCGTGAAACCTAATGTAAAAAAATAGTGACTAAAAATCATATGAATGTATTAAGTCTTTCTACTTTTCTCTCGTACTTAATTCGCGTCGTCATTAAAATTACAATAAACTCTGATACAGTGAACCGATTTTATTGAAACCAAGACTAAATATTACTCGCGAGGTCTTATCGCGAATGCAGTACTTTAGCAGTGATGCGTGTTCATACAAAAATGCAGACAGATAGATATTTCTGAAAATGAATGTATTTTATTAGTTACTTATTCCAAGACACCCGTAACAATTTTTTTCACAAAAATCTCAAAAAATACAGACACTTTAGATCTACATTCTTATTATAGTTATAGATTTTCGCGGTTAATGATTCTGTTTATAAATAATCGGTTAAGGTAAAGAAATTTTGTTTTATTATTTTTAAATATTACAAGGCTTAATTTCTACATGATTTTATTAAAGTTCCTAATTTATGGACAACATTTGCGGAAATATGAAATTTCATATTCCTGTGCGTAATTATTTTACTCGTTAATAGGTTTAATACACAGTTGGTGGTCTAACAAAACAGGTTCGGTTCGGTTCCTGCGATTAATGTACGGAGGTCCATGACTGGATGCTTAAAAACTTGACTTGTGATTCTTCTGAGGCGTTATTGTATTGGTGTAGCAATTTTAAATGACAACGAATTCGTTTTTATATTGATTACGTAATTAATAATTAACTGATAATATACTATTAAGTCTTTCTTCAAATGAGGTTTGTTGTAGACAACACAATTATCTTTTTATTAAAAAAAGAAATTTACAAGCTTGAATGATAGTTTCAGAGTCTGCTTGAAAAGATCAACATATATATAAATAAACATATTATTTTTTTAAGTTATACTTCTTTTGGCGCGTTAGGAAAAAATGATGAGAGTAAATTTTTACGATGCGCGCGCACACCGTCGCGAAAAACCGACACCCTGAAGTTATTACGATGCGTGCGCACACCGTCCCGAAAAACCGACACCCTGAAGTTATTACGATGCGTGCGCACACCGTCCCGAAAAACGGACACCCGGAAGTTATTACGATGCGTGCGCACACCGTTCCGAAAAACCGACACCCTGAAGTTAGCTATAGTCAACATGTTGTTTCTTTGTATTAAAATTTTCAATTTATTAAATGCCTTTTTTCTATTGTCGGTGTCGTTTTTTCTACTAACGTAGAATAAGGCGAAAATTTTTGATAAGATTTTTATCTTGTTACGCCAAAGAAGTATAAATTCTAACGCGTGTACATGAGTACACATACACTTTTCGTTCATATCAATACGTATTTGGGGACAAGACATTTAATCACGTCAGGTTCATTTGTCTATTCAACGCACTCACCTTATCTCGCCACGTCGCACCCTCGACCTGTCACTAAACTTAAATCCGTCTAAAAAAACCCTCGGTCTTTTGTGACCGACGAGGCCTCACGTCCGGGAAACCGACACTTGACCTACCGACGTATTTAGATCTTTTGTGTTCACACATAAAAGGAAGCGTGACTTATCCCATTGGGACATTAAAAAAACCTATGAATAAGATTTTGTTGTTATCATAAATTTATACTGCTGTGACATTCTATTTATTTATGTTTATATATACAAATATCATTTGAAAGTATTTTAAATATTACTGTCATAATATACGCACACATATATACTACACAAACAAAAGATATCGGTACATAATAGGACAATATTCATAGTTCTTTATATTTAGCTATTTCTAAGATACAAAATCACCAGCAATAAAACAACCGAATCTCAAAAAGTCAGTCTTCCTACAGTTTTTAATTCCGTCCGTGAGTCAAACTGAATGTAGCAATACACAGAATTCAATGTTTATTATATTGTTTATTCTAACGGTCATAGAAATCAGATAATTCAAGCTTATTCATATGTACGTAGATCTATTATCATTTTATATAACGAGAATTTCCTTATGCGTTTTTTTTCATATTTATTCAAAAATTGCAATGACTTTATAAGTCTTTAGACGAATAAACGTGTTAGTGTGTTTATTTAGTTAACGAAATCGGCTTCAATATTACTTATATATATTATCCATTGTTGTAATTATATGAGTATCTAACTCTATTATGCGGACGTATTAAAGACGCTTACTATATTTTCAACAATATTAAATAATTATAGTCAATGGAAACCTATACTATTTTTAAGCCCAAAAATCGGTAATATAACACAGCAATCTGAAACGGTTTTGTTTGTGTACTCGCCCTAGTTACCACTTATAAGCTAGGAACCGGACCGGTGCGGCGTGCAGGTGGGTCGCGGAAATGCATTCGCCTCTATTTTCATACATTTCAGTTTAGCCACGAACGCCCGCCGACGCCCCACATCAATGAGCGATTCGCCCAACTACTTGTTTTACCGCCCTATGGTTGTGTATACTAGGACTTAACCTCTTTAATATTTAGCGATGAATTCAAATACAGCTCATAAGACGTTTTTGTTTTGTTTAATCGTATCGTTAAATACAGTATCCGTCTTTATTATTGTCGATTGATTGATTACTTAATATGTCGCTGCGATGATCTATTTATGTGGAACAGTGCAACGGACAACAAATCGTTCGTCTTTAGTACCACCCGGGGAGCACGTGCAGGGTAATGAGAGGATAACTACTTATTATGGCCAACGAATTAATAATAAAAATGGTTTAATTTAAAACTAGTTTTGTTAGTGATCTTCGTCTGCATTGGAATGATGTAAAATAGTATAAATTTTACCTACTTACATGTTTTAAAACAAACTGAATGTATTATTGCTAAGTTACAATAATTAGACATTCTATACTGTCTATATCAATTTATGATAGCCTATTTTGCGGGGTGGTAGGGTTTTACAGTCTGACTGGGTCGCAACCACCATGTATATGGCGAAAAAGCCCGTCATAGTGCTGCGGGTCGCATTTCGGGATCAGCCTGAGCATATCCAGCTTTTCGCAGGCCGGTATGACAGCGGCGACCGGCGATGGATAGTGTGTCCACTCGGTGGTCGCCATTGTTTTTGGATTGTACTGTGCTTACCATCAGGCACAGTGCAGTCATTTTGCCGTGAGACAATAAAAAAAAACTATAATATTATTTTGTGAATATAACGTGTACTTATGTATTAATCGACATCAAACAACACCTATAAATTTTCAACACACAGTCGTTCATGGTTTCACTATTGAAATTTGTATTTATCAGAATACTAATATTATTTATGTATCTCTATATTTTGGTTTGTACTGTTTGGTTGTTTAGTTATAATGTTAAATAATACAGTATTCTGTAATTTAATTTATCAAGTATCAATATTATTTAGGCCAAGTATAGCCACAAATATAAATAGGTGGTCTCATTTTCTTATTTACGACTGTTTCAGACTTAAATGTGCAACTTTTTATGATAAATTCTATTTTATTGCCGTTGTCGACGGCACTTCAGCTACGTACTGTCCTCTCCGAGGTTGGGGGCTTAACCCCTCGTTCTGAGTCATTTTCAAATAAGACAGATAATAATATTATACTAATGTTCTAATATACCTTCCGCAACCAAGTACACGTTTACTGTAAAACGCATTGCATTTCAGTATATTGTAGTTTCTTATTAGTGAAAGAATTTTAGAATCGGTTTATTATTATGATAGTAATTATAACCTCAGAAACTTTAACCCTTTATACAGAGTTAATACTGCTAAATACTTTATATTATATACGAAATAATACATTTCTATTGTCCCAGAAAATTTTAATAATGTAACATCATAAATAGGAATCTTTTTTAAGATAAGAATTAATAAGTGAATAACTAGGAAGCGGTATATATAACAAAGCAACGTACAAAAATATTCAACACTTATTAGATTTAAGTATATGATGATATTCAAACTCCTGTGATCGAAACATTAACCTATTTACAATAAAATCTAGAATTGAGACAAATGTTTTAGGAATATGATAGTTGTCGAAAAATCGGCTGAGTACCTTAAGCGCTCGCCTTAGTAGTCCGGTGAAGCTGTTAAGACCTTGCTTGGTCAATAGGGTAGTTAGTTCGAAAAAAAAGAATACTTTTATAGCTTAGGGGTGTATTACGAATAATGATACAAAAATAAAAATGTATATAAGAAATCTTTCAGTTTTTGAATTATAGGTATTAAAATTATGATTAGGTCCTACCTTGGTCCCAAACAAAATAAATTCGTATAAAGAATACAAGACTACATTTTTTTCTGAGCCTTAAATATCGATAAAAGTAGGTGAAAGTAAATCATAAATAGTAAATTCAAATGGAAGCTGATATTTAATAAATCTTACAATATAATACAAAATAAATTTGAGTACGTGTCTGTTGCAAGCGATACAAGATGCAACAAACGTATTTGGGTTTATGTGTATATGATATTTAATGAGCTTTTTCATGGTATGTATGAACGCGTGGGTACTTTATTTCATAACACGAGATTGTAAATTGTACATTACTCAAACTTTACGATTTGATATTACTAATTGATTATAAATATTATTTTGTAATCATTGAATTATATATTTAAATTGTCTAATAGCGGCTTGATTAAAAGTCATATGAATTATTTATGAATTAATGTGTGACTAGATTTACGAAGCCCACCCTTTTGTATACAATTTTAATATGTAATAATTTGTATTATCATAATATATTACAAATAAATTGACGATATATTCATGTATTAACTTTTATACGTTAAAAGGTTTACGAGAATCTATTAATTAGTTGTAACACTGATATAGTTAATAATTGTTAGTAAGATAATATCAAAATATGTCACTTCATTCGGTCTCTATGTGATTTAATAAAATTAATAAGAAAAAATATCTATATATATTACATACAAATAAAACTTATGTGTTTATTGAAGTTATACTTCTCTAGACACGTTAGGGAAAAATGATGAGAGTAAATGTTTATGATGCTCGCGCACACCGTCAAAACCGACACCTTGAAGTTAGCTATAAGTCAACATTTTGTTTCTTTGTATTTGTTGTTTGTATTAAAACTTTACGCCAAAGAAGTATAACTTCTAACGCATGTATAAGTACACATACACACTTTTTTTCTATCCAGGTTAAGCTCCGTATCGACTCAACCAATTTTGCTGACAATTTTACTAACAGATGGCAAACATTTTAGAGATGTATCTGCTCTATAATTCACTATGGTTTTCCACGACAGCTAAGCAGTAAAGATAAAGTTACAGTATAGAAAACGACCCACAATGACCTTCAATCAAATATGCCTGGTGCCCTTGAAATAACAAAAGACAACAGTTTCACTTAATATTTATGACCAAACGATGTACAAAAACATCTAAATTCCGGCTGGTAATCAGATGAGCGACTTTCAAATTCGCTAATCGATATTAGACAAGGCTATTTGTTTTATGTATATTCGATGTATGTATATTCAGTTAGTTTTTCTTCTATCTATAAATAAAATACAGGTCTGCTGTTGAACGCACGTTACTTAAAAGTACTGGATAGATTTTGATCAATTTTGTTTAATTTTATTTCTTCAACATCTGTTCGTTATTTAATACATAGATAATTTTCACGTTAGCTTCATGTGCTATAAAGTTTTAAAAACTACGATTTTGAACAAACCGCGAATATTTTTAAGCAATACGCGATTGGCGACGCGTGAAGTGGGGCAAGCGGTTTAGTTATCATGCACAGGATAGCGAAAGTAAACAGATTGCATTATTTACAAAGACATTTTGTAAGCAAAGTATATATTTGTTTTTTTATGGTTCTTCTCTGTATATGAAATATATACCTAGTTAAGATAATTGTTAATACAGATGAAGTCGCAGATATTAGCTAATCCTATAATCAGTATACTTGTATCATCATTTGGTATTAATAAGAATATACGAGTCTGGACGAAAAGTAAGAAAAAACCGATGCCATAAATATTCTTTTTTTCTACATTCGAAACCGTCTCGTTCTCATCCCGATATAATATCGATTCGGTTTCGTACAAAGCTAGACGGGACGCGGCGTATCTTATGACTCACGGTTGAGTCACTGAATACACCTCTCCTAGAGACTGAATTAAACTCAGCACGGATAAATATAATAACCGACATGATTGTATGGTAATTGGTTATGCAATTGTATCTATTGCAACAGTGTGTTGTTGTTTGCAACTTTATTAATACTAGTGGGCGTCCAGTGGTCGACATTCGACCATAGTTCATTGATTTTTTTAAGTTTGAATTTTATTAGGGTTAATATCATTGTTGAATGTAGAATGAAAAAGGGTAATTGGAACGTAAGAGTAAAATAATACATACAGTCGAGCATAGCAACCTCCTTTACAACCTTTTTTGAAGTCCTTTATTGACAGATGTAAAATGTCTTTTTTATTTACATGTATATGTTGTGTAAAGTTGAAGCATTAGTGTGAGTAATGCATATTTTAATTAATTTAATGTACTTCTAATGCATTTTATATAAAATAAATAGCTTTCTGCACTTCTCCTCCATATAAACTTTAACTATGCCAAGTTTCACGTTCATCCATTCGCGCATTTCTCTCAAAAAGGGATACAAAGTTTGGGTTTCACGTATTAATATATAGATAATATATAGATACTCGTATATATATGCGGTACAAATTATCTACCGCGTTCTATTAAATTTTAAATATAACAGAATATAATACAGTCAGGTACAAAACTGTAAGGATATTTGTTAATTTAAATAGGTTATTTTTCCTTATTTATAATTACACCGTACAAGTTACAAAGTTTTGTATCCTACAATAAATTATTCAAACAGATCGACAAACGATTGTGTTGATCACTCTACAAGCGTGATCATTTTGTCTCATATATGTTTTTTTATATATTAGGAGGCGAACGAACAGACGGGCCACCCGATGGTAAGTGATCACCGCCGTCCATACACACTAGCAACACCGCGGGAGTCACAAGTGCGTTGCCGGCCTAAATGTTGCTTTGTAATTGCAGTTCACTAACTTCAAGTAAAGTAAAGTAAAGCATATAGTAAAGTATAGCAATACTTAGTTTTTCAAATTTAATTTGAATAAATATATTTGGTTTTCTAAACAATTACAAATCTATCAGTCTTAACGAGGGAATTTTCTTTTTATTTTCGTATAAAATTACTACTGGATTATGAAGTATTATGAAGCGTCCTCCACTTTGTGGATCAAATGTAGAAATACATATGTATTGAAGTTATACTTCTTTTGGCGCGTTAGGGAAAAATGATGAGAGTAATTTTGTAAATGTACGCGCACACCGTCACGAAAAACCGACACCCTGAAGTTAGCTATAGTCAACATTTTGTTTCTTTGTATTTGTTGTTTGTATTTCTTTGTATTAAAACTTTCAATGTTTAAATACCTTTTTTCTATAGTTAGTGTTGTTTTTTCTAAAAACGTAGAATAAGGCGAAATATAAATTTTTTGAATATATTTTTATCTTGTTACGCCAAAGAAGTATAACTTCAAACGCGTGTACGAGTACACGCACACTTTTTTTAAGGTATGTATTTAATTTATGAGAACTTTACATATATGTATATAAAATTACCAATTCAAACTTCAGTTTAAATAACAGAATCATTAAGATTACACATATTATCGATATATTTATGAAGGTTATAAAAAAACATTAAAGAACTAAAAAAAATCAACTCTTTGTATTAAAATACACGCTCAAGCTTTTTGCCTATATATTTTATATTACTTGTGTATTGTGTGTGTGTGTAAATAACATTTTTGTATGAAAAACATATTATGTGTGGGTGGTAGAGCGACGCTGAAGCTATTACTGATGTCAGCATGAATGGGTCGGCTCGCCCGGGGTAGTACCACCCGACCCACAGAAAACCTACGTGAAGTAACAGTGCTTGCATAGTTGCGTTTCGTTCGGTCAGTGCGAGCGCCGGAGGCCCACCTCACCTCCCCTCGCATTTCCTCTCCCCTCCCATCTCCACTCCCTCCCATTCACCCAAATACAGGCTAGCAACGCACTTTCGACTCCCCTGGTGTAGTTAGTGTCTATGCACGGTAGTGATCACTTAACATCAGATGACACACCAGTTCGTATGCCGCCTATGAAAAAATAAAAAATCTATACATGCATAAATATAAAAATAATTGACCCTTGCCTGCGCTAATCCTGTTGATCCGATTTCAACAAGTACACAGAGATAGAACACTTCTCAGACTATTACGATTTTCCATGAGAGCTAATCAGTAATGATACGATTTAGCAGAGGTAACTGGAATAACAAAAATAATTATACAAGCTTAGTATATCAAATAACAATTAAAAGCAGGCTAAAATTAGTCCTCATAAAATGGGTATTCCCATGGAACCCAAAAGCATCCTCGCATCAAGTAGCGTTAAAGTATGTATATTGATTTCTTATGAAAAATTACATAAAAACATACATAATTTAATTTATACGATTTAATATACGAGTTATGCTTGTAAATTTAATTTTATATCAGAAAACATGATTTGTGTTCTTATCAGCCCGAACAGCGTCATTGAATGAGAAAAAAGCATTGTGAACCAAAATAGGCCTGCAGTCACCTTCTGTTACCTTAAACTGAACGAACAATACAATCGCGTTCTCTAAAACTGGACTTAATTTATTTTTCATTCCGTTCAATAAAGGCCGAACATAATCGAATTGCAGCAATCACAAAGTGATAAATCAAAATAATTTGGTGCACTCGGAACATTTAAACGGGTACGGGTGAGTGAAAAAGGAAATAATACTTACTCACTACACAATATGTCATGGGTGTGGCTTAATTTACTATATTTATTGAAATACTAGTTATAGGTGCGACTTTGCACGCATTGTTTTATTTTTTGTAATGAATTGTTGATAGTAATAGTTGATAGTAACATGTTACACTAATCACGTATAGTGTCGATGCAGTCAGGAATGGCAATAATCACTTCGTAGATACTGTCACTATTTATTTGGCCAGAGCTTCGCCATACAATACTTCGTACAATATAAGAAGTGCCTAGATATCCCTGACATCTTGCCTTTTAAAGGCCCATCTATATAAGTCAAAGCGATTACTATTTATGCATAATAATTTAAGTAACACAAAAATAATAAAGTATGAACAAATTAATGTTATTTAAGCTATACAACAATTTTATATAATTATCCTTATTTATATATTTCTAATATGGTTAGTAATCTGTTTCGACATGTAGATCAGCGACATCTTGCCTTTCATGGCCGAACTATGAAGTCAAAGAATATACTATTATTAATAATGATCAAACTAATGATTCAATTCTATATAATGATATCCATTCTTATTTAAGTCCTATTAAAATCTATATAATATTAATAATTCTTATTTATGTATCTCTAATATGGTGGCGCTAATATCAATGTGTATCTCTAATATGTTGGCGCTAGTGTCGATGTATATTTATAATATGGTGGCGCTAATATCAATGTTCCGGTCGTGTTGTAGTCTCGTCTCTTGAATGTGATGCAGCGGCACAGGAGATGGGTGATCACAAACATTTGAATTATGTACGTATCAGTGTGTAAATGTTATACATATATCAGTTTTCATGACGATTACTTAAAGGATATAGAAGTCGAAGTTATAATTAAAGAGTTATAAAAAAATGAATAGCGTAAAAATGTTTTCGATAAAAAAAAATCAGATGTACCAACTTTCCTGGTCATTAGTCAAATAGATTTGGACCTTATCGGTCTTACACCTGTCAACGTCAATTTATAAGCCCCAGGTGTTTATGAAGTAAGGCTAACAATATATATTTTATGTACAGAGAAAAAACATGAAATATGAAAGTGAAAATATCTGCTTACATAATTTCTTAGTATACAAATTTTGTTGACTGTTTCACTCCGGCGCGTGCGCAACGGCTTACCCCATTTTCCCATAACAAGATCGTTAAACGCGTAGTGCTTACAAAAATTGTATTTTTTATTCTATAATAACTTTATATGACATGAAGATATCGATATCCATCTATGAAATATAACTAAAAAATACGATTAAAATATATTCAGTCATTTTTTACGTTATGCGCCCAAAACGGCAAACCTCTGTAATTTTATTTTTAATAAGAAGATAAATTTGCATTTAAGAATATGATAACAATGAAATAGATCTTCGGTCATAAAATGTGAATGGATAAAAAAATTATAAATTCTTGAATTCGTTACCATTGTGAAAGAGTTTTTAAAATCATTCCATAAAATTTTATTACACCATTGTGTCAGAATGATAATGCTTAAATACATTTGAATTTTATGTCCCTAATCTAAACATAATCTTTTCTGGCGCCAAGTATTTTCAAATTTAATTCGGTTACAACCTTTAGATGATTAATTAAATGATGAATTGTGTTACTTTTACTTTGTCGCTACTTTGATGCTAGGAAAATTGATTTCGTGTTTGATTCAAGGCACGATACGGAACGGTAAGCCAATTAAACCGGCGCAAATCGTAATGAACCGTTAATGAAACGCACTGCGAATACTAACACATTATACGGATCCGTGGCTCTCTCTGTTTGGGTTTTATAAATAAATTAGTCCTATGAGACACGCAATGGATCATATTCCATATAGATTATATCGTAAATAGATTCTGTTGTAATATCATTTTCATGCGTTTATAATTAAATAACTAAATTACAGCTATGAATATAATACATATAAGGTGGTAGAGCCACGCTGAAGCTACTACTGGTTTCAGCATGAATGGGTCGGCTCGCCCGGGGTACTACCACCCGCTCATAGAAAACCAACGTGAAGTAACAGTGCTTGCATTGTTGCCCCCTCTCCCCCTCCCTCCCTTTCCCCCAAACACAGGCTGACAACGCACTTTCGAGTCCACTGATGTTGGTAATGTCTATGGACGGTGGTGATTACTTAACATCAGGTGACAGACCTGTTCGTTTGCCTGCTGTGGCGGCACACATGTCGTCTCACAAATTGCTATATGTATGACTAGCTAGCTTAGTTTCCCGGTGTTGCATCCAAGGCAACAGCCTAAGCCAAGGTTCGGCCACTTTGGCACCCTTAACGCTTGTTGCCAGCTGGCGATATGCTTAGCAGTCCGGTGAAGTTGAGAAGACTCGTCAGATTAATAACGCAGTCAGTTTGATATACATAACAAAACGATTATACTTTTACATAGGAGAGTGAATCTTTCCTCAAATTGTATTAATTATGAATAGGTTTAAGTTGCTTCGTTGAACCTTTACTGAAACAGGTGTATCTGTCATATTGAAGTTAAAAGACGGGAGCTTTGTTTTAAAAATAATAAAATGATATCAATTTGCAATATAGAACATATTACATCGATTAAATATTTAGGACCAAAAAAAGTGTGCGTACACGCGTTAGGAGTTATACTTCTTTGGCGTAAAAAGATAAAAATCATTTCAAATTTTTTATCTTTCGCCTTATTCTACATTTGTAGAAAAAACGACACTAAAAATAGAAAAAAAGGTATTTAATATATAATATAAAATTTTAATACAAAGAAATACAAATAATAAATACAAAGAAACAAAATGTTGAATATAGCGAACTTCAGGGTGTCGGTTTTTCGTGACGGTTTGCACGCCCATCGTAATAACTTCAGGGTGTCGGTTTATCGTTATGGTGTGCGCGCGCATCGTAAAAATTTATTCTCATCATTTTTCCCTAACGTGCCAAAAGAACTATAACTTCAAAAAAACAAAAAAAAAACAAATCATTCTTATATTTTATAATATTTTAAAATACACATTTTCTACTCCTTCTACTCATGACGATATTATTTATGACAGAAATAGGTCACCTCTGTGATACGCGCCGTAGCGGCGTGTTACGTTTTTATACACACTAGTTGCCAACAAATGATCAAAATTGAGACAATAATTCATTAAAGTTACTTGTAATGTTTTTGCGTTTTTTTTTTTTCCAAAGAGTATACAAATACTGCAGATTAGTAGACGTAAAGAGCGTTAAATGTAACGGATACGTTTAAATAAAGGTTTCGTCGGTTGTATGAAAAGAAGTGATTCTATATTTTTATTGATAACACTAAAGCTTATCACTAAGTATTAAACAAAAAAAAAGAAAATCGGTTGACAAACAGGACCGGAAAGGTACCTAACTGTTTTGTCATCGCTATTTTAGATATATATAATATTACTTAAACAATACAGATTGTATATGTTTGTGTGCATACAGATTGTAAATCAAAGTAAAATATAAACAAAAGGTTTTAAAAGATTCTTCCGAGAATAAAATCAAATTGTACTGTTTGAATTTTGTGACACTCGGCTTAAATGGATCTAATCAAAAGGTTTCGGCTTGATGAAGACTGACATGTATTTGGGACATTTCGGTGTACAGGAAAACACAAGTGTGCCGTTTGTGGCTTTTGTATATGTTATCTGTGATTGAATGTACGATTCATTCAATCAGAAAATCCTAATTAGAATACGCTACAAATTTATTTATGTTTTGTTCGTAATATGTTAAATAATGTTAAATCTTTAAAACTAGGAAAAAAAATATTCTCTTATAGAATTAATTTAGTTTCAGTTTCATTTTCAGTTTTTTTTAGTAATTTGTTTTATGGATAGCAGAGAAAACTGACCCTATTGTATGTCAGAAATATAACTATTAATTTTTACATTCAAATATTTTTATTATTATATACAATATATCTAACATATAAACCGAATTTTCACGTCTAATATGTAAGTATACTTATTATATTTCAGTTTCCAAAACACAACATCCATGCCTCTAAACTGCGACAACAGTCGATTAATCCCTCCACCGGGACAATGTCGAATCCCGAAGCCATTCGTGTTCCCAATAAATCAACATACACGAACAAACATGCAGTGCCTTTCGATTACCAATAATTTAGTTGTCTGTTACTGGCATCAAGCCAGTACAGTTAGTTCTAGATATACGAATTTTGATATATTTGAAGTTTTGAATCAAGGTTATGTTTAAAGGTTTGATCTTTATTAAAGTTTTCATTTTATGAATGCATAATATTTTTCTATCATTGTAAACTAATCTAGGAGAATTACAAGTGTTTATATATATGAATTAGAAAGAGGCGTAATGCTTGATTTTATACTTATAACCTTACATACTTATAATGTTTGATACAATAACCTCTTAGCTGAACAACATGCCTAGTGACACTAAACTCGCCAGCGGTGTACAAAGTCAAAAGTGCAATAAAGTGTTCATTCATTCATTCACATACTTCATTCGTTCGTAAACAAAATTATACTTACACACATGTATAGATAACTTATTGAGTTCATTATATTACTTATTTCTGATATAAAATAAATAAATAAAAATATACAATCGCGATGTCCGAAACCTAGTACTTTTTATTAAAATTTTCACTTATTACACGGTACGGTACTACAAAAATTGTACGTTTTACAGGAAGCGGGTAATATCCTATCATAATATTTATGGTTATAAATACTACGAAGTAACTGATAGGCAGAATTTAAGCCAAACATAAGAGTTTATATTTAAAAAAATTAACACTATAATGGATTAATATTATACCTTATTTCCCTAATTCAAATAAAATGCTGAAGAGAATATTACTTTGTTACTATAATTTGGTAAAGACGAATTTATTTATACTGCAGTTCAAACTTTAGATCTTCATGCTAAATGATTTTACAGTCCGAATAAATCTAAATAAGCTCGTACAAGGAACGACACTTGTTAATTGACACTTCGGGTCGCGTACCGTGGCGTGCAGTGTAATACGATATTTAACATGTGCTTACTAATTACAGTGTGACAGTCTGCATTTATTTGTTTAGTCTATTGAGTGACCTTAGGCGCGCTAGATGTTTTTATACGTGCAACTTTGTTACCGTGTCTGACATTATGAAGAATATTTCAATGTTTCTACTATGAAACTAGTTGATTTTAATCATCTCTTTTTTAATTTGTTATAATTATCTAAGATTAATACATATATATATTAATAATTTACAAGATCGTTTAACTGAAAGTAATCATATCTTATTTATTGTACTCCAACTCGTCACTGTATGGCTTTCAATTGTATTTTATTATAATTCAATATTATACTAATATAAATGATGAAACTAACAGTTGCTAGTTGATTATACAATACAAAAAAAAACAGTGTGTGTCGTAAAGATTCACAATAAAAGTGAAAGTGTTGTATTACTAGGATATTTTCTAATTAAAAAATACAAGATCACCCATCCAAGTACTGACCTCGTCCGACGTTCCTTATCTTCGGTGATCGGAGGAGAACCGGTGTTTTCAACACTCTACCCGACACAGTGTTTACTCCCACCACATTTCGTCACACAAAAAGATAGCCGATCAGAATTTCAAAGTTTCACTTCAAAATGTATTAAATTAGTCTATCTATTTAACTGTTGTAATTTGGTTAACTTATATGGTACGAAAATAAAGCATTTTCTATTTCAAACAATTAAAGAAAATGTCTAAACACTCATTACCGAGTATAAACTCACATCATATCTCAACAATCATCCTATTTCATTGAAGTAGTTGATTTAGCAGTATTAAATATGCATCGTAGTATTTTCGTTATAAAAATATGTTGCAGTATAAAATCATAAGCGAGCTTTACCCGTTTCATTAAAAGATAGGGAAACAGAAAACAATTTCAACTGGTTTGTTTTATTCACTACGAAACAAGAACAACGTGAATTACTCGGGTCCTCAAATAAACGATTTGGGTGGACGGGACCGTGACTCATATCGTTTAGGTTGCGGGTTGACAGGGCCGTAATCAGGAATTCGGGAACGAAGCTTGACAGCGTATAATCCGTCTTAATATTATATTAAATATCATATTAAATATCAGTGTCAATATATTAACATATATAAAATCACATTATGTGCAATTGAAGAGAAATGAAATGTACGTCATTTAAAGATACCGAATCTGGACAATACAAAGCTGATAATCATAAATTTATTATGATACAATTATTTAGTTCTTGAATTACTTTATTTACCTTTTTTCCTTTTTGGTGGCTTAGTACATCCAATGGGAATGAAGTCCCAGAGGCGGCGTTTCCAGACGAATATAAGTTACAAACGTTCAAGGGACAAGCTTACTCCTACCTCAAAGGGCGGCAACTCATCTGTAATGCGTCTTAAGTAGCAAATGTCCATGGGTGGCCGTGATTATTTACCATCAGGTGATGAATCGCATGCTCATTATGTACTCCATATATTTATTTATTTATTTTAAGGTCGTCAACGTGACAATACACTAGTAAATGTATTAAAAGTGCGACTATTATGATTAATTATAAATGTAGTCATATTTAGAGACAACCACGGCATCCAACAATAAATCAAGTATTAATAAAACTAAATATTAAAAAAATTACATATTTAAAATAATAATACGAAAACAAGTAAATTTAAACAGAAAGAGAAATAAAAAGAAATACTAAACCAATTAAAACTGTATTTTGTGAATAGACTGATACATCTCTATGGTCTCTATCTATGATATAGCATAAAGGTCGCAATAAAAAGTTTGTATATAAATAAATAAATACGAATTAATTAAATAATAATAAATTGAATTTGTTACTTTACATACACAACTGGACACAAACGATTGTGGTTTAATAAAAATACGCAAGTAATGCCCATTTGAGAGATTTATTATATTTTATCATCAAATAAATATAAGTTAATAAAACGTTTTATCAGAATTCTGTCATGTACAAAACAAGTTGATTATTTGATAGAAAATGTTGTTTAGATGAAGTTTCAACATAAAATACATTATAATGGTTGTACCATAATAGCTTTGTTAAGTACGAGCCTGCGTGATATTAAAACGGATGCTGTCCGGTCGACAGCGCGGAAAAGCTTGGAAAACCCCATTCGAACCGAACGTTTCATGTGTTGATTCATACAATTTGTTACTGAACACGCGAATTAAGTATTTTTGAATAATTTTTCAAATATAAAGCTTGTAATACTAATTTATTTCTCAATAAAACAATTGTTACTAGATTATTGTTATCGTATTTTAGCTCTTCCCTCTCCTTCATTATTCTAAATACAAAATCCATGGAATAAAGTCTTCTAATATAATTCATTTTCTGTATTGAAAATTGAAATAAGAAAAACGCCGTTTTTAAAATGAAATAGATAATAATTAATAAATAGTAATCTATTTGCACAGATTAGTAAAGAAATATTAGGCAATAACATAAATTACGTTTACTTCGTACCAGTCTTCAATTAGAGAAATAGTTGTTATTTCTAATGGGATTATTTTTATTAATGTTCTGGAATAGCCTAACCATATTTATCAACATTAAAATTTGAACCTTTAAGTATATGAGCATCTATATTTAGCTTACTTCTTATCAATAACAGTATCATTAATTTAAAAAAAAACACACACATATATGTTACATAGATATCACAATTTACATAGTCAGGAATATCTCTAAACATAGACATGGTGTGAATCAGAAGAAATTGCTAAAGCCTAAATAAAATATTGATAAACATAAATTGACTCATTGCAATAACATTCCGGCATACTTTTAAAAGGATGACTCCGTATCCCAGGGAATGTTAAAAATCCCACCTGGTAACATCTTTAGGCTCGTAAATAATTTGTTCCGACGTATCATCGCGGTCTGTTTAGTACGGATCACGCGATTAAGTCCCTGACTTTAAATTAACCTGTATTCCATATGTTCAGTGTCGTCATATATGTAAAAACGATTTATATTAAATTAATCCTTATATAGGTATACACGTTTAATACATCGTTATAATGTTGGATGGTTTTACATAAGCCACAGAAAGAAATAGGTTCAATACATTTAAAAATGTAAGCAGAAAGTGTAACGTTTATAAAGAATAATAAGGAAAACCGCAAAATAAAAACAATATGCATAACGAAGGTTATTAAACCACAACTGTAGAATACTTGCGTACTTTACTTTTATTGGCATCAGCTAATAAAAATTATACAACTTCTGATTTAAAATTATATTTTAGGAGCAGTTAATTAACTGTAGTATGTAAACCATTGTTGTTAATGATCAATTTGAAATATAAAGACAATAAAGCTATCTAGAATCGGTTCTATGTACAAACATTCTTGATTGGAACCCATTAAGAGGAATAGGAATTGAAAGACACAAAACAAAACATTAGATTTAGATAGATATAATTATTCGTATAATAACTGTAATCATTCATTTGAACTTTGAAACGATATATATTGCCTTCGCGATCATGATTCAAGGTAAAGTCAATCTTCATTGAAACACATGAACGTTCTTATGTAGCTGTCTATAAATATTTTCGCACTGACGACTGACTTACGGATTTATTTGTTCACGGTTATACTCGCACACGTTGTTCACGTATAACAAATTTATTAGGTTTACCTAGCGTTAAAAATACTAACACCCTATATTTAATCGTCGTGAATCATCAATACTAAATTGCTGGTTACTGTATCTGTACCTTTACTTAGATTTGCAGTCATCATTATATTTGTAATCTGTTCAAATGTCTTATCGAATAGTAAAACATTTTAGCTGAAGTAGTCGTGAACTTTCTAGATTTGAAATAAATTACTAGATTTAAGGCTATATATTTGGTCAAAAATTACCTTACACAAATAATGATTATTTGTCCGTTTAACACATTACGTTCATATCTATATATGTATTATTATAATGCAGTCTATATGCTATATATTTTTTTATGTGTTATAGTTTAAATGTTTATTATTTTACGTCGTATTCATTCGTTTTGTTTTACCAAAATACCCGTGATTATTATCTGTGGAACAACATATCTATTTGTTCACGCAAACTAATACATTGCTACCCGAGCAATTTCCGAACGAGCAAATTTGAAATTGTAACGTACTTTAAACTTATTTATCATTGTTAACCATTACATATTACAGGCAATGCGCTATATAACAATGTTATTTAATTTCCCCTACACTAAGGCACAAGCCTTCAAGAAAGCATTGGTTCTTGGAGGTGGATATAAACCATCGTCACTTATGACTTTAATGGTTACCTGGAAGAAATTGATATTAGCTCTTGTACTAACCAGATAATTTACAATGTCCAATAGTATAAATATATAACGGTGTACAGTAAAGACTTAATAAATGAAAAAAATAAAATAGTGCGTGGATTCCCTCCGCGCGGATAAGTGAAACTTCGTAATGTGGAAATGAAAATAGGTAGGGGTAGAAATTGATTTTTAGTGAAATCATATTGTTTCTTTAAGACAAACTTTATTAACATTGCTTACAGTTCACAATTGATCGCAGCTTTTAATTATCATCGTCGAAATATCCAAATCTATAACATTTACAATTAGATTATGATAACTAAAGTAAGTTACGAAATGTTTGATTATTTTTCACGCTCTGTGTCTTTCTATTCCCCCTTAGCGTTAAACGTTTAAGGCAACCTTATTGGAAGTCGCATTAGAAGTTTCACTTCAACATTTCAACACATCCACAATACATTCATTTATTACTCTACGTTACGTCTCATCACAGCCTCACTGTTTGAGAAAGAGCCCCTCCATCCGGTGCCCCCTAACTACTTCCTTTGTATAATTAGCTAGCTAATAAGTCTCTCTCTCTGAAATATTCACAGAGCTGTGAGGGGCAGACAGAACGAATGAACCTGTCAATAGTGGTTTCGGGCCCTCTCAATGCGAATTCCTTAAGGGCATGGAAACGTGCATTTTATATGTATATCATTATTCTATTTGTTTTTTTTTACACTTATAGATTTTAATATTTTACTACAATCTGATCTAAATGGTTAATACGTTAAGCCTAGAGGTGACTGTCTTCAATTGCAATTACCGAAATACAGGGTGTAAGGGGTGTCGAATAACATCATAAGACTTGAGACACCCAAGCCAACCTCATCTGCACGTGGTGCACCCTGCTGATTAACGAACGAGGCAATGGCAAAAGCGGAGTGGTAGGGTTTTACAGCCTGACTGGGTTGCAACCACCATGTATACGGCGAAAAAACCCGTCATAGTGATTCGCTTCTGCGGGTCGCTTTTCGGGATCAGCCTGTGCATATCCAGCTTTTTGCAGGCCGGCATGACAGCGGCGACTGGCGATGGATAGTCTGTCTCATTCGGTGGTCGCCGTTGTTATTGGATTGTACTATGCTTACCATCAGGCGTAATGCAGTAATTTTGCCGTGCTACAATTTAAAAAAAGTGCTTTTTCTAATGCCCACCGGTGTAGTTTGTCTAGTGTTGGAATTGGTGGCCAATCATCGTATAGGTCTAGTTTGTTATCAGTTAGCATCACTTTTAATTAGATGAGACTGTAGTCAAGCCAACTATATTAAATACTAAACCGATAAATTGTTGTAAGCTATAAGTCACCGTACTGTCCAAAATATCTTTATTGCTTCACGTTGCAAGGCCGCATCGAATCGGGCAATATTCCAGGACAATGATCCTGGATATTTGCCCGTTACTAACTGTGATATTTATTCGAAGGTACAAAATCATTCTGAATACTGGATACCGCGTAACATGCGTAAAGTCTAAGCTAATAATTTAAAACTAACATATGCTCTATTATAATTTACTGTCACATTTTCTTTATAAAATGTTGTTAATGGATTTGATTAAGACCGTCCCAAAAATTTTGATCTATTTAAAAAATACCAGTGGTCGACATTCGACCATAGTTCATTGATTTTTTAAAGTTTGAACTTTATTGGGGTTTTTTTGTTAATAATATATAATCAAAAGTTTTCATCATGGTTACTCAGTTATTTGCCATTTTTTTATTATATAAATATTAAAATAAATGAAAATTGAAATTAATTATAAATTTGAAATAAAAAACATGCGTTTACATAAGGTGGTAAGGCTCTCAAATTCTAAGTAAATATAACTTTACGAAAATAAAGAATTTTATCGCAGCTTACGACACAGTTTTCAATTAATTTTAAACGACACCATTTATTTCTGCATGATATTAAATGTAGACTGTAGATTATGAGGAATAGTGATATGCCCAGTATTATCGTTTGGAAAAGTAATGGATGCACAATAAATACTACCATTAACTTTTGAAAATGAATTCATTTTGTTCAAAATTCATCATCAACTGTACTAAATATAATTGCTACATCAGGTTGAACTGCATCATTATAACCGCGGACATCTAAGTCATAGATTACTTTCATGAGCAAACGAATTTTCTTATTTTGATTTTACATAGTGTTATATGGCTCATTTTTTTTATTGAATCATCATTTGAAGTGAATTCACCGTATAAAGATACTAAACATTAAAATATTGACATTGACTTTAGTAATATTGCTTTACTCTTATGACAACATGAAGCGAAAGCAGCCTTGTTACCTAAAAATTTTGACATTCAATAAGACCAAAGAGAAAAATAATTATTTCAGTGGTTCCATAAATTTACTAAAGATAAATTATTTATCAATTAATTATTAATGTATATTAGGATTGTACATATTATATTATTATAAAATTAACCTGAAGTTTGACCAGTTGGTTACAAAGGCCAAGTAAGGCATGCAACGTCAGTCATGTTAAAAAATTTAAAAGGCAATTGGAACGTAAAACTAAAATGACGGATGTCAATAAGTCTTTCATTTACATGTGTGTATATGTTGTGTAAAATTCAAGCAGTAGTGTGAGTAATGCATATTTTAATTAATTTAATGTATTTCTAATTCATTTAATATAACAAAAAATAGCTTTCTGCACTTCTCCTCCATATAAACTTTAACTATGCCAAATTTCATGTTCATCCGTTTGCGCAATTCGCTTAAAAAGGGATACAAAGTTTTGGCTTCACGTATTAATATATAAGATAAAGCAATAGATTTCGTGATACAAAGAAAAGGCATAGTATATGAAAAGGCGAACGACGAAGTATTACAGCCTTCATAGATTAACGAATTTCATATCATATAGTTTCTATTTTTTAGTATTGACCATAGCAAAGACCGTATGCTATAAAGCATATGCAAACGACGAAAGCATAGTTTAGTCGCTATTCGAGGTTTACATCAAGTCAACGCTCAACCTGCAAATATATTTTAGGAAATAATATGTAACCAAAATTTATCAAATAAGAATGGTTCGTAGTTTTGTATTTGTCTCCATTATAACGCACTTTTCGTATTGGCCATTGATCACCAAATTCCCTTTAGTGAGACATACAAATAGGTAACCGTATACAGAGGGTACATAACTAATGGATTTGGATAAACGATAACAATAGAGTGACCACATGGATGGGGATGATATAAATAATATTATTATTTCCTACACTTCGCCGAATAAATAAACTTCAATAATGAGTATACAGCAATATGTATTCTTTAGAAAAACATATGAAGTGAAGTTTGATGTTAAAGACTATTCTAAGAGTTAATTATTCATCTATCTTATCTTCTATAAATATATTAAGAATTTAAATTTAACGTGTCTGTACCGTTTCAATTTCTGTGAAAAGAATTGTTGGAGGTGCCTAGAAATAAGTAATAAAATATATTTCAATCATATTTAGAAATGTCTGTCTGTCTATCTGTCTGTCTGTTTGTATGAAGATGTATCACTGCTGAACTACTTACTGAGTTCATAATAAAACCACACCAAGGAAATCATAAATCATATCTTCGAGAGTAACTTAGTTTTTTTTTTCATTAAAATCGGTCCACTTTATCAACAGTTATTGTAACTTTAATGACGACGTGGCGTATGAGATAAAGTAGATAAGTAAATGGACTTAATACATTCAGATGAATTTATTAATCACGGTTTTTTATTTAATTTCCATGCGGACGCAGTATCAGGCACCACTAGTTTATAGTAATAACAAAACACGTATCAGATAGTTGTTAATTACTCGTATTTGTTTAATATACGTTCAAAATGTTTGGTTATTAATGCTGTATTTATTACAAATCTATATGATAAAAAAATAGAGGCGCCTCACGCAAAAGGTACTGAATAGATTTTAATAAATCTTTCTCAGCTTTACTTCTTAGACGTTTGGCCAGCCCTTATATAAAATGATTGCCCTAATTTAATATAGAATTGTTAGAGTTTAAACAAGCTATCGTTTGTACAAATACATATTATACGTATTAAGTCATGCGTGTTTTCTTGTCGTGGAGAAATGGGGCAATATTTTAATTTACTAAAGGTAATTAATGTACCTACATAAATTATATTGTTAAAATAATAAACGACGCAGACGAAGTATATCTAACATATTGTTAGATATTAAAATACATATTACACCAAAATATTTTTCGGGTTAGATATAATTACTCTTCTTCAGTTTACTCGTGGACTTGTTTATTATAAAATGAACTACATTTAACTTAACTTCAAAATACCAATTAAATACTTCTTGACATTAAACCTATAATAACGACAGCGGTTTCTGACAAGCGTTAGAGGTACGGGAATCTCATACATATTCAGAGGGTCGCACGAGACTACATTCTCGTATGCGGTGTAATGAACCTTACTGTTGTCGAGGTGTCTATTGTCAAATGCACAGGTTTGAATCCTTTTGTGTGCTTGAAATTAGATTGAGGTGACTCGTTAGCGTGGCTTGCATATGATATTGTCAGGTATTTAATTGGTAACTGAAGGAAAGACTTTATTTTACTAACTATATGTGTATTTAATGTGTATGGAAGTGGCGCCTCGCTCTGTGCAACCACTAAAAACGAATGTAGCTTTATGTGTCTATTATGTTGTAATAATAAAAAAAAATGTTAGTTATTATGAAAAGATAAACCAGATCGAATTTCTTGCCGGTTCTTCTCGATGACTGGGTTGTTTTCTGAACCAGTGGTAGTTTTGACATTCATAAGTGCCTTCTCAGGGCTTAAATTGAATAAAGAGTATTTTGATTTGATTTGATTAATAATAATAATGACATTCTGCAATTGTTTCACTACAGGCTCAAAAGACATTCAATCACTTTTCCCGCTCACAGCGTTTTGACGATTTTAATTGCCCATTACAGTTCCATATTTTTTCAAATGTCTTTCCAATGGTTTGATTCACCGTCGGCATATAGTGTTATCAGTTCAGGGTTGTAAATTTACCCGAATTCCAAAAAATTCGACGGTCCACGTAGAGATTAGAACCGGCTGATTTTGGTTCGATATTTTACCGTACAAAGCACTTGAACTTCAACTTTCATATAATTTTTGTAACTATTTTAAATGAACCTTAATATACATTTAATAACTAATGTTCTTGTTAAAGAAAACAAGGCATTAATAGGTGTGGCTTAAAGGTATTTTGAAATACATTCAAGTAATTTAGTATCTAATTATCCTGCAGCTGTGTATAAATAATATTAGAGTAAAATCAAATTAAACTAATCCGGGGAAATCTTCTATATCTTCTTCTATACATATAATAAAAAATAAGTGTCTGTATGTAATATCAAAATAACACTTTTTTGCTGATTCGGTGTGAAAGTATACACGCTTCTGATAACAAAAATGCAATTTTTTAAATTTTTGTCGGTCTGTCTGTTTGTTCCAGGTAATCTTCGAAACGGCAGAACAGATTTTGACGGGAATTTCACTGGCAGATAGCTGACCTTATAAAAAGTAATTTAAATAATTTTAATTTAGACTAGATGTTAACCGTGGCTTCGCCTGCAGTGCTATCTACGAAACGGTTCGACCGTTTTTACGGGACTGTCACCGGCAGATAGCGGACATTATAAAAAGTAATTGAAGCAATTTTAGTTTATACTAGCTGTTAACCGTGACGTCGCCCGCAATGCTATCTCCAAAACGATTCAATCGATCTTCACATAACTTTCACTGGCAGATAGCTGATCTTATAAAAAGTAATTCGAGCAATTTTAGTTTATACTAGCTGTTAACCGTGGCTTCGCCCTCTATGCTATCACCAAAACGGTTACATCGATTTTCACGGGACTTTCAGTGGTAGATAGCGAACCTAATAAAAAGTAATTGTGGTTACTCTATTTTAGACTAGCTGTTACCCGCGACTTTGTCTGCATGAAATTTAGCAAGATTTCAACTCGTTCTTTATTTTTAATAAGAGAAATAATTATCGGCTTATTGTTTACAATTCGACATTATAATTATTAATAACATTAATGATATAGAGGTCTTCCTAATAAGATCTTAGATTATAAACGTATTACGTAAAGAGTTCCATAATACAATTTGTTGCGGAACAGACAAGCGTTTATTTTTTGTATACTCACAAAATCTTAATTACAATAATGGCAATATATATATTAAATGTAATGTAAATATAAATCTTTATAATAATATTTTAAGTTATTGTTTCAATAGTTCCTTATACAGTGTAAGTGAGCACTGAAGTAGTTATATGGTTGGTTATGGTTCCAAATGTGTTGCTGATGACAAACCTCATTTGGCACGCTCTTTGTATTTATATATCTAATGTACACGTTACATGTTACTTTTAGTGGCGTGCGCGTCGTACTTACAATTGTCTTTAAAGAGCGTTTCTGTAATTGTACATAGTCTCACAATTCTATAATTCTTTAATACGATAAAATCGTATTTTTAAAAAACGCGTGCGGAACTGCGGGTATAGCTAGTATTATAGTAAAGTGCTCATTTCATGCAATTCTTTTAAGTAATCATTTTTCAAATTAAAAAAAGGATGTTGATGTAAGAAAAAAAAGGATCCAAGACTGTTACAAATGACTTACACAGCTTAACCAAAAAATTAAGATACAGTTTTAATAAAAATAAATTTACAGTATGAATTCACAAAAATCGATAATTTAACGTTATACACACATACTCATTTAATAATACAACATGATAATAAGTTGATATTTAAATAACAAAACATTTGATTATAACATTCAAATATATTCTTTCTGACTTTTCTTCAAGTCCCAACCCTAAGAGAAAAGTGGGAAAATGCGTGAAGCGAACCGCAAGGTGGAAGTTCGGATAATGCGATATTATTATTGTGACCGAAACGTCGGAACGAATTCGGCATTATTGCCTGGCGGGATAAATTAACCGACAGAAGTGTTTACTGTGACTTTGATATATTTTTGATACTTGAATATCAAAAAATATTTGGTATATAATGAAACTATTACTTTATATACGTAACAGGTTCATTAATATTTTATGTGTTTCAACATTCAAAACGTGTTTCAACATTAATTAAATATTAATGTTGTTATATAGTTTTTTATATAATAGGAGGTAAATGAGCAGGTGGGTCACCTGATGTTAATTGATCACCATTGTCCATACACTAGTAAGACCAGAGGAGGGAGGTGGGCCTCCGGCGCCCTCACCGACCGAACGAAACGCAACAATGCAAGCACTGTTACTTCACGTGGGTTTTCTGTGAGAGAGTGGTACTACCACGGACGAGCCGACCCATTCATGCTGAAACTAGTAATAGCTTCTGAGTGGCTTTACCACCTTCGAAAGTTATGTATTTCTTTACGAGTATAACTGTTTTTAAATGTAATTTATGTTATTACGGTACAAGATTTAATTAATATTGTAACATTATGTACATTACGGATTTATGTTCAAATCCCAATTATCTATATTACTAGAGTCAGCAATAGCATGGTTATAAATTCATTTTACTGTTCTCTCATCTTTACTCGTTCTATTGCCGGCTGACTGATTCAGCCTTAGACTTGCTGGTCACTTTAATTAATATAGTGCTTTGTTTGCTTTGCAATTGCTTATAGTATTGCAAAAAGTGGTAAATTGAGAGATTGCTGTAGGTGGTAGAGCCACGCTGAATTACCGGTTTCAGCATGGATGGGTCGGCTCGCCCGGGGTAGTACCAACCGACCCACAGAACACCGACGTGAAGTAACAGTGCTTGCATTGTTGCGTTTCGTTCGGTCAGTGAGAGCACCGGAGAACCACCTCCCCTTCCCTTCCACCTTTCGTTCCTCCTCCTCCCCCCAAACACAGGATGGCAACGCACTTACGACTCCCCTGGTGTTGCAAGAGTCTGTGGACGGTGGTGATCACTTAACATCAGGTGACCCACCTGTTCGTTTGCATCCTATAATATATAAAAAAAAAGAATAACAATTATTTTAATGTTTATAGGCTCGACGAAAATGGGAACTGGCATCAAACGTGAATAATGAAAATACTCACAACCAAAGAAGGCTACCTACTTAATTGACGTTTTGGATAAACAAAATTTAAAGAATTTTCATTCCTATTTACACAAAGAACCCTTACAAGACAACTTCACCTGAGGGTGCGTTTAGATTGAAATTTTCATTTTCGTCTCGAAAACAACCACCCCTCCTACCCACGGAACCCTGTTAACCGCCGACGAAAGAATTTGCATAGGCAATTCTTATTTTTCTTCACAAAAGCACTTTAAACCTTACAAATGTAATTCTGTAAACAAGAATCGATAATTGTAAAGCAAAATCAACTGTATAGTTTGTATAATACGTTCGCGTTTAAATTACCGTGTTTAAGACCAAGACTATAACGACCAACCTTATTTGTTATGTAATAATTATATAGTATTTTTCTTTTTAATCATTGCATAGTATATAACAAAGTCCTCTGCCGTGTCTGTCTGTTTGTTCCCGCTAAACTCATAAACTACTGAACGGATTTTCGTGCGGTTGTCACCAGTAGACAGAATGATTCACGAGGAATGTTTAAGAATATAATTTGTCTATATTTCTTAAATTATCAATGCAAGACAACGTCCGCCGGGTCCGCTAATTCTTAAATATAAATCTGATATTGGCAGGTTCTTCTAGACGGATTATGTACCGTAGATATGACCGATACATTATTATATTATAACTATATAATATCATTGCCTAAACATTTATTTATGATATCCATAGAAGCAAAGAAAAGGAAATAATCAGCTACGTTACATTGAAGTAATTTAATATATATCTATATATATATATATACCTTATACCATACATCGCAATCGTCTCGCGCGCCCCGTCAGGGGCGTGCGGGGAGACCATACCAGGACAAGTCCTCTTGTGGTGGCTTCGCTCGCCTCCCAGCATACTGGGAGCGTCTATTATTTATTAATCGCCTCCCTTTATCGGGTGGGCGATGGTGGCATCATCTGCGCCATCTGGCGGTGGTTTTGGGCGACAAGGCTGTCTATTTTTTCGTGGCTGTCGACTGAGAGGCCTGGCCATCGGTTTGCCGCGCTTGCAGGGCTCTCAGACATTTCTGTAGCATTTCTGGGGTGGCTGCGGCTGCCAGGGTCATCATGAGTGTGATGAAGGCGTTCTCCGTGGAGTCCTCAGCTGACTTTGGCTGCTGGGTCGCCTCCGTCGCTTCTCGGGTTCCTCCTTTTGATTTGCGATTTCTTTTTACGGGTTTTCTCTGGCCGGGGTCGTTCGCGGGGGCCATCAGGCTCCCCGCAGCCGCTTCCTCGACTGTTTTTGGCACTGTGTTGCTGCGCTCCTCTTGCCGTCCGGTGTCACCCGTCCGGACGACGGTCCCCGCTCGGCGATTGCGCGCCTCGCGGCCGAACACAGGACACAGGCGGGCGTTGTTTGATGTGTGCGCCCCGCCGCAGTTTGCGCAGGACGCAGGCTCTTCTCGTGGGCGGTCACAGTTTGTCGCGAAGTGCGGGCCGCCGCACCTCACGCAGGCTATCGGGCGATGGCAGTGGTGGGAGGAGTGCCTGAATAGCTGGCACCGATGGCACTGTGCCAGGCCCCTCCTCCCACGCCAGGCTTCTATGGTTATCTGGAATAACAAGAGCTCGTTTATTTCATATATGGCCGGAATGAGGCCAGGTTTTCTTTCCAGGGAGCAGTGGAAGATGCACCCTGGTCTTCCACCCCTTCCCTGGATACGTCGGGTATACTCCGGATGGAAGCCCTTCTCACGGAGGGCTTCGGTGATCTTTGCAGGCTCTGTGTCCTCCGGCAGGCCGCGAATCGCGACCTTGAAATTTCTCTCAGCGGGGGATGAGTATGTAAACCAACTCACCCCCTCAGCTTGCTTTAGGTATTCGCTTACTATTTGGTGTTCTGCGCTGTTAGTGGGAAGGAAGCGGACCCCGCGTCCATGTGCGCGCGCAGTCGGTGGTCTTCCCAGCACGTCCGCCAGTCGCCGGAAATGCTCTGGCCAGTCGGGCAGGCTCTCGACGACGATCGGCGGGCAACGTTGTCGCTGTGTGTCACTTGTTCTTGCGGCGCTTCCCTCCAACTGTGGATTTCGTTTTGTTATTATTATTTCCTGGGCGGTCGAAGTCGACGGGGTCGCCGCCGTCGCAGCGTACGACCGCTGCGATTGCGCTGGTGCACGCGCAAGTGGCGCCCCGAGGCTCTCTGCGGGTATAGCGGTCGTCGATTTGGGTTCCGCAGGCATCCCCTGCGATGTAGATATAGGCGCTAGTGGCGCCCCGCGGCTCCCAACGGGTAAATCAGGAACTAAAGTTGTCACTGGTGGCTCCCCGCGGCTTTCGGCGGGTACTTCGGGAACTCGAGACTCCGTTTGTTTACTCGTCGAGGCCACGATTTCAGGCGCAGGTGGCGCCTCGCGGCTCTCGACGGGTAACACGGTGCTTTCTGTGCGCTGGTTCGACGTAGGCGCTAGTGGCGCCTCGCGGCTCTCAGCGGGTATAACAGGTACTTCCGGAGATCGGGGTTCCGTCGAGTGCGCGGTGGCCGGCGCTGGTGGCGCCGCGCGGCTCTCGACGGGTATAACTGGAACTTCCTCTGTTTGTTTACATTTCTTGTTGGCGTGGATTTCTGGTGAGATCGATAGTAGTCGCTTTTGCGTCTCTTCGTCGCGCTTGCGGCGCACGGCTGCTATGCGCGGCTCGAGATGCTTCCTTTGTTCTACAGGGATTTCTGGGAGCACAAGTAATCCGGTTAAGGGAGATCGTAGTGCGGAGACGTCTTGTTTTCGGGGTTCGAAACCCTCGTCTTCATCCTTCTGGATGCGTAGGAATAGCGCTATCCACCGCTTCAGCATCTCGGACGGACTCCCAGCTGCAATCAGCTGGGCGAAAACGTCGCAGTCGTTTTCGTACAGTCTCGCCCGAGCTGTCTGAGAGATAGGCGATGTCAGCAGCGTTTCCTGAGGGATAGCAGGGGTAGTCGGTGTGTGCGGGATCTCGGTGTCAGTGGGCAAGCATGGGGTCGATCGTCTTACAGACGAGGCATCTGTTTGGCCCTTAGAAGGGCCTTTTTTCTTCTTCCCCGTCACCGTTGCCGGCCGGGAAGGAAACTCACTATTTCGGCGCATTGTCGCGCAGGACGGGCGGTTAAAAAAACGCGGAGATCAGTACAAAGGAACGTCCTCGTGCGCGTGACAACGGGGCAATCCTATATACCTTGTATCTATCTATATATATACAAGAAGGATGTAAATCTATAGTGTTTGTACTTTTTCGATTCTCGTGAAAAAAAATTGTTACAGGTGTCTAGGAATAAGTAATAAAATACATTTTAATCATTTTTAGAAATGTCTGTCTGTGTGTCTATCTGTCTGTCTGTTTGTATGAACACGTATCAGTGCTAAAGTACTCATACTCACAATAAATCTCATAAAGCATATCCTCGAGAATAACTTAGTCTTTGTTTCATAACAATCGGTCCACTCTATCAAGAGTTATGGTAATTTTAATGACGACGCGGCGTAAGTACGAGAGAAAAGTAGATGGACTTAATACATTCAGATGATTTTATTAATCACTGTTTTTACATAAGGTTCTACGCGGATGAAGTCGCGGGCACAGCTAGTTTTATATAAGACACATGACGATATCATATTTATAATTAAGAACTAAAAAAATATATAATACTTGTACAACAAATAAGGTTGGTCCATACAGTCTTGAACATACGGTGACAATTAGTTATACGAGGTTATATAGTTGAGATACCTTTAGAATACACTAGTCTCTGCCCGCGACTTCGTTCGCGTGGAATAGTTACTTTGAGCTAACGCTAACACGCAGCAAAAGCGTTCAAGAGGAAAATAACCCCGATTTTGAAATATTCTTCATTGGTGCTCCGCTCCTATTGGTCTTAGCGTGATGATATACAGGCTATAACCTTCCTCGATAAATGAGCTATCTAGCACTGAAAGAATTTATCAAATCGGACCAGTAGTTCCTGAGATTACCCCTACAACCTCACAAACTCACAAACTTTACCTCTTTATAATATATACATATATACATATTATAATGTGAAATTACAAGCAAATCTTATTTCAGATATAAATGGTTACCTCAATGGTGGTCTTTCCGGATTCTTGCCACTTCATCAGATGTTCACCCTTTAAAGACCATCCTGGCGCGTAGCTGATAAGTCCCGCTGTCGCCCCTGCGCCACCCCTTGCCGGTTTTCCCAACCCTACGTCATTCGCCTCCGATTTCGGCTTCTTAGGGCTCGTCTGAAGCCGGAAAAAACTACGGCCATGAATCTTGCAACTTTTCGCGGGAGAAAAGAAAAACGAGCTCTTCTTGGGCGATTTCTCTTGATCGTCGGCCGATTTAGACGTCGATGCGGGACATTCGGTCGCATTTTGGATTTCGTTGTCGTGCACACTGGTACTCGGCTTCGGACCGGAGTTCTCATCGGCGACGAATAATAATGTTCGTTGAACAAATGGTGTGGCTTTGTTGTAAAATTCGTAAGGTTCGGGCACTTTGAAACTCGTTGGTATTGTCGTTCGTTGCGATTTCGAAAAACGGCGCTCCATGTAATTTTTTGCCATATCATTCCCGATGTATGATTAAGGGTAACATTTTGTACCTACAATACCATTGCAAAATTATTTGTTATATTAATTTTGCTATTTTGTTAGTGATTTCTTGAATTTCTCGATACATTTTACACAAAATATTTAATAGTAACTGTAGGGACGGAAAATAAATGATTCGTCGCCCCCTCAAGTTTGCAAGATGTGCGGAGTCTGTAGACTATACCAAGGCCACAACTAGACGGTAGAGATAAAATAAAATAGTTTATGTTCTAGATGTGACATATCATAATTTTACAAACATAGAGAAAGAATGTACGCTTTTATCAAAGATAACCAATACACTCTAATATTCATATAAACATCAAAGTAACATAACAGCATTACATGGTATAAAACAAAGTCCTCTGCCACGTCTGCCTGTTCGCGATAAACTCAAAAACTACTGAACGGATTTTCATGCGGTTTTCATCAGTAGATACAGTGATTCATGGGGAAGATTTTGTCAATATTTTTTATCATCAGGGCGGGGCATCGTCCGCCGAGCCTGCCAGTATGACATAAATTAATTAATAATTTTGAGAATGTGTAGTAGTTATAAGTAAGCTAAGTAATTCATTTTTAAAATTAAATCCATTTTTTTATTTAAATGAAAAATGATATAGAAAAGTAATGTACTGATTTGTGTATCTGTCATAGTATTTATCCGCACATTACAAATCACAACGTCTGCCTGTTTGAGACCGCTTATGTCTCTAAAGGTCTCAAATCGATTTAGATGATTATTTGTTACTAACTATTGTACGAAGTTTCCATTTGACTAATGTGGATTTGATCTGTACTTCGGAAATGGTATTTTTACTGGAAAAATTAATGACGGTTGGTTGAGTAGTGAAGACGAAAAAATGTAGCAAACAAACAAAGTCACTTTCGCATTTATAACATTAGTTGTTACAGTAGGTAGACGTTATTAAGTTAAAAGTTATTTAAGTCGATAGAGAATAACTACTAGTATATTCTTTTGCAATATTTTACATGAAGCAAGTACCTGGACTAATAATAAACAGCACTACAATCAAAACGAGATTTCAGTAATAAAACAAATGAAATCATAAAAGAGGTTGGACAGCATGAGAACCATAAAAAAGGGTGTATGCTCTTATGTACACCCGTTAGAAGTTATACTTCTTTGGCGTAACAATATAAAAATCTTTTCAAAAATTTTATCTTTTGCCTTATTCTACTTTTGTAGAAAAAACGACACTAACAATAGAAAGAGTTGACTATAGCTAACTTCAGGGTATCAGTTTTTCGTGACGGTGTGCGCGCGCATCGTATAAATTTACTCTCATCATTTTTCCCTAACGCGCCAAAAGGAGTATAACTTCAAAAAGTTTATGTTGGTTTCAGTTTTTCCACTACATCCTCTCATTTCACGAATTTCTTAAACATAGATATAACATAAAAATGATTTTTGTTTTACGTATTCTATTCCAGTGCCGGTTTTATTAAATTTGCACACGAAGCCGCGAGTTGCAATTTTCACGCGTAGGCCTTTCCACCTAATTCGCTATCGATCGTTCTGCGTGTGCAAACACTGCCGCCCTAACTTAACGCGTACCTTAATAATGCGTAACCAGTTTAACAAGTTTAGATCTTATTTTTCATCGCATAGAGTTCATAATTCGAAAATATTGACGCTAATGTATACTGAAACTTTCTTGTTTTGTAAGATATTTTGGTTTCAAATTTACGTACATGATTCGGTTTATTCGTTTGTTTAAGAATCATTTGTATACGATAAGGTAAAGGCTTACAGATAAAATATAATTAATATGAAAAATATGTATGTTAATAATATTTTAAGCTAGCCGATAGCCCCGACTTCGTCTGTGTCATTTCATTTCATGTCTCAATAGCTAATAATATTTAACTTATAGAGGACATAAAGCATGAGCATCAAACAGCTTTCCCCATTTTTCCATAAAAAAAAACGCATACATATGGAAAGCGAGTTGCACTTTTAAATATCGCGGTGTCATAAAACATTTTATTAAATTAAGCTGTCATGATAACCTTTTTTAGGATAAGGACCAAGTGTCTGAGAAACAAACTTAATTGAAACCTATCTAGTACTTTATGAGTGATATACATTCGCACAACGATATAATTTTTATCGTTTTATCGATATAAGATCAAAATTTTAATACCTTACTAGATATATAAAGGAAATATGCGAACAGTTCAACAACGCAGAATGCAGAGTGCAACGTTATATATATATCCAATACGTGTAATAAAATTTTATTATGACTTAACAATGTCATATTAACAGTATAATGGTGGTAGAGCCACGCTGAAATTATTACTGGTTTCAGCAAGAATGGGTCGGCTCGCCCGGGGTAGTACCACCCTCTCATACAAAACTGACGTGAAGTAACAGTGTTTGCATTGTTGCGTTTCGTACGGTCAGTGAGAGCGCCGGAGGCCCACCTCCCCTCCCCTCTTCTCCTCTCCCTCTCCCTCCCCTAGTCCCTTCCCCCAAAGGGTGGCAACGCACTTGCGACTCCTCTGGTGTTGTTAGTGTCCATGGACGGTGGTGATCACTTAACAGCAGGTGACACACCTGTTCGTTTGCCACTTATGACATTAAAAAAATATATGGCATATTCCTTGCAAACAGATAATATAACTTAACTCTGAGAGTTAGTAAAATTTTACTGAATACAAAAATACTCAAATAAAGTAAATTGATTTGAATTATGATGTATATTTTTGTTTTGCTTCTGTCAAATTGCATATTAAAGTGTATTTTGAATTTAACTCATTATACAATCAAATGAACAATATAAACAACAGCAGCAAAACGTTTATAAGTACTTCTGTTCTAAATCTTATTTATTAGAAAGATTAACAGCGTAATTTTTTCCTGTCGTGTAATTTCCTAAACAAAGGAAAGTGAAAAAATATGTAAACGCAGTTTGACTGGCATGTTACATTTTTCACGGCACTGGAGACACGAATGGCGTAGCGCGGTGCGGTTAAACTCAGGCTGCCATCTGATGTTGTTGTTTATAAAGTAATATATTGCTTTCCTTTATCAACATTTTTAGTTAATATAACTATTATAATAATAAATTATTATTGTGAATGAATGTCTAATAGTCAATGACTACAATCCAAATATGTATATTTATTTTTCGTAGTCCGGTGAAGCTGTTAAGACCTTGCTTGGTCAATAGCGTAGTTAGTTCGATAAAAAAAAAAAAAAATTATTCGAGTTTCTACTTGACAGTAAATTAACGCATTGGTAGTAAACCATAGTACTAAATTGAGAATTCACGGTTATCACTACTCTGTTTGGGTGTTCAATATCTATAAATGTATTTATATTAGCTAGTTAGTTACCGTAATATAAACTATTGTATACCTGGCATGGGCGGACCTTGTTCTGCTCTGATAAAAAAAACCCTTGAAGTAAGACATATGCTGTCGCTGACTTTTTTGTAGATATTATCAAGCTCTAAAACTTTTCTCTAGAACTCAATCATATCTCTCTCATTTTTAGGCCAGCGTTCGTAAGAAACGTTTATTCTCCGACTTACATTGCAAATACAACCTCCACAAAAAAGGCTTTCTATTTTTCGGGTAAAAATATAGCCTATGACACTCACAGATAGCGTGGCTTTCTATTGGTAAAATAATATTTAAAATCGGCTTAGTAGATCCAGAGATTACCCCCTACAACGTCACAAACTTACAAACTTTACCTCTTTATAATATTAGTATAGATGATTATCTAGGAATTAAAAAGTGTGTCCACATATTGATTATATTATCAATTTATATATACTCATTTATATATCATGTACATATTAATAGACGTCAGAGGTATAGATGAGATTATTTCAAAAGATTAATCAATATAATATGCTGATTACCTTCCTGCCACACTTTCATTATCCCAATGGAAAAAAATATTTTTTACAATATCTGTTCCACCTTTTTATAGTAAAAGAAAAAAAAAGACTCTTGACGGCAATAACGTCTCATTAGTTAAACGTTAGCGTAAAAAAGTTTAAAAATCCATTTTTGGAGAACAACTCACATGCTAAAGTAAGTTGATACACGAATCTTTTTTTAGTTTTGTTTTTGGCAACTAATCTTCTAGTAGATTGTTACCGCAATTGTCGAGTGGGTATTAATAATTTTGTGGCAAGTCAGAATCCATGCTGCGTGGTATTATTTTCCATCCAGTTCACTTATGCACAATAACCATACTATATTACATAAAGTAATAAAATAAAACAAATAAATAGCAAATAAAACAAGATTATAAATAAAATATATAATCCAATACATGATATTCTAAGATCCCGCCAAAAACTCTCTACAAGAACCTTATTCTGTATTCCGTGTACACTAAAATGAATTAATACGACACCAATACAGCACGATGCTGCTCTATTTTACCTGTTCGGATACCGTTTTGTAACATAAATCGTGACTACGATTATCTATATCGGGCCGGCGGTCAATCGCCTATAAGCCGACGCGACCCCGGGACTGTTATTGTCCCGGTAAAGTGTAGTAACGTAGTTCCTACTAAGCGATGAGATAACAGACAATATTAAGTTAAGGATCTTTTAAATGTTAGCATCTACTATAGTTGTTTTCCAGTAGCTGTATTTGAGAACCAGTCCTCTATATGTTTAGAGCTGTTCTTCTCTTTTTTAACCGACTTCGTAAAAGGAGGAGTTTACTACGTTCGGTTGTGTGTATTTTTTTTAAATGTATGTTAATCGATATTTCCGTCAATTATGAACCGATTTTAATGATTCTTTTTCATTGGAATCGGTTATTTTCAGAGGTGGTCCCATATAAATTTGAAGAAAATATTCAACCCCTAAGTGGGTGAAAAATCGTTTATTTGGTTTTCACCCACTTCGTCTTTACGTATTTTCGTGAAATTGGAACCGATTTATTATACCCATTAGAAACCAAATATATTTATGCACACTAAAAATGGAAAAATATTTTTTTTACAAAAAAAATAAACCGCCTTCGAAGTGAAAGAAAAATAAAAAGTTTTCTATAAGTTTCGAAAGTTCTGACTGCGAAAACCCCAACGCTCCAACTATGTCTGATACAAAATAGCAATGCTTGCGTTATTGTTTTCATTACGAAGTATGTAGTACACAATCCTTAGATGATCTCAGAAGAAATGGCTTGAGGACTGTAATTATTTTAGGTAGATTCTACGTAAGGCTGTAATGGCCGCTTAACGTCAAATAGACTTCATGATTTTTCTACTAATTAATATCATTAATAACACATATATTAAGTTTGCTGAAGATTATTGAACATTATTAATTCTAAATACATTATATACTTTTTCTATTTAACCATATTTCATCCAATTAAAAAAAAGACGTTTTTACTGAATATATTTTGTGAAGGACCTCATTATATAGAAATAATATTATATATAAATAAAAATCGATTGCCGAATGTATGTAAGTGCATTACTTCAGTACGTGCGCATCAATTTACCTAATACTTTTATGTTTTATTCGTAAGCGTCAGGACCATGTTTGTACGAAAGAATTCGTTTGTAAAACCGCACGAAAAGTGAACAATTTGAGTTTAAAAAAATCTCCATATTCAAAGTGAGTGAAACAGAAAACAATATGATAATCTTCATAAAGACTGATAGACTTGACAGATTGACGTCAATCCATCAACATGGTAGAGCCACGCTGATGCTACTACTGGTTTCAGCATGAACTGGTCGGCTCGTCCGGGGTAGTAACACCCTCTTACAGAAAATCGACGTGAAGTAACAGTTCTTGCATTGTTGCGTTTCGTACGGTCAGTGAGAACGCCGGAGGACCACCTCCCTTTCCCCATCCTTTCCCTTCCCCTTCCTCCCAAACACAGGTTGGCAACACATTTGCGATTCCTTTGGTGTTGCAAGTGTCTATGGACGGTGGTTAACACCTAACATCAGATGACCCATCTGTTCGTTTGCCTTCGATGATATAAAAAAAACATTGCCATTTCATTTACTTACATAATCCTATTACAGACAGAAGATTCAGTCTCATCTTCTACGTCGTAATTAATCAATATAAATTATCTTGGTATAGTTGAAATCATATCGTAAGCAATTTCCTATGTTCAGTAAATATATGAATTAACCATAACAACTATTGAAAAAAGTACGAGATAACATCGTAGCTATTCATTTGATCAGAACTTCGTCCCCTGTCGATTTTCTTAAAGAGAATTTCGACTCTCCCCACATGTCGCCGGTTTCTTTGTAAATAGCTTTTCGATTCCGTCTGTGAGGGAATTATTACATTTCGATGACATGACGAATTCGAGACGGCACGTATGAAGGGGTCGTGCTTGACCTAACAATAAGATTTCGAGTACACTCCTTGTATAAAATGTAAAGAAAACAGGACACGATAAATTGTTTTAATTTAAAATTTAAATACCTATCGGTTTAGTTATGTATTAATAAAAATTGAATTAGATGCTTAAAGTCTAAGTAATTACCTTAATATTTAAGACACGTAGAGCTGTGAAATTATATAATTAATGATCGGTTTTAAAAACTGAACAATGATAAATAATGTGGTTGTGGTAAGATGTTAAATATGTATTTTCAACTTTGTCCTATAAAATGACAAATACTTAGTTCTGAAACTGAAATTTATTCAGGTATATTTTTAAAGAATATTTACTATTCCTATTTTCTATTTATTTAGGTATTTAATAGTCATACTAGTCCTAATGTCCAAATGTTATCAGAATTCATGAAAACCTTTCGTTCATTCTATCTCATAAAATCATTATTTACTTGTCACCACAGCGTACTGACAATGTCATTAGAAAGTTTTAATAAAATGGTGTGGAACACAGCGATAAATTGTTCTTCTAAAGATACTTTGTTTCTTCTATATAAAATTATGAAAGTTTATAAAAAAACTAAAATTATAGCATTATTTTGGATAGTATTTGATAGAAGAGACTATAAACTATCTACCGTAGTGTAAATCAATTTACAATCAGTTCAACGACCTCATTGTACGTTTGGTGGATGTCAACAAAATAAATAGAAGTAATGGTGTGCTATAAATGCTCGAAGGATCGAAAATAGACACTCCCCCTAGCGCTAAGCGCGAACTTGACAATCTACCCGCATGTTTATTTTAATGTTAGCTATCTTATTGTATTCGGAAATAGTTCAGGATGACAGTTCGAAATAATCGTTACTTCCACCCTCTATGACAAGTTTATTTATATTCCTGTAGATTGGTAAAGTGTAATTGAAGATTTTGTTTTAATCATGTGTCGAAAGTGATACTCTAAATAAGTGTAATTTCGATTATTATAGATATTTGCTACTCGTTGCCTTTTCGGGAGAAGTTAAATAATTATTAAAAAAAAAAATACATTTGTTAAATTATAAAATTACTACCGGCTCCGGCAGACGTTATCCCGCCCTGATTATAAAAAAATCCTGGACAAATTATAACGATCCTCGTGAATCACTTTATCAACTGGTGAAAACCGCATAAAGATCCGTCCAGTAGTTTTAGAGTTTATCGCGAACAGACAGACAGACAGACGCGGTAGGGGACTTTGTTTTATACTAAGTAATGATTAACAATATATAAATGAACCTTTTCTTAAAATTTTAATTATTTAAGTGTAGTGCTTGGTATTTGGTGAGACTCTTTGTCTAAATCCTTTTTTTTTCTCGAACAGACTATGCTATTGACATGGCAAGGTTTTTACAGCTTCACCGGATGTCTAAATCCGAGGCTTTAGATTTAGCATTGTAAAGTGAGAACATTTTGTTCCATGAAGAAGAAGGGCCCAAATTTGTTCTGTATTAATTAATAACAAAAACATTAAAAGGAGTTTACATAGTTATATTAGCTCTACTTAGTAATTCAGGTGGAGCCAAAATTCCATTTATCAATTTTTACGAAATGACACAACATGATACGAATTATTACGTAGATATGTTACGCGATGTATACTTTCAGTTCTAATTTAATTTAACGTTTCATTGGAATTGCGATATAATTTGAATAATTAACATTTTTTTATAATCTTTAAGAATAAATTAATAAATACTTTTTCGCACTTTCAAGTTTAAAAACATTTTTTCCAGCGAATTGATTTATCTCTGACATAACCTATTTTGATGAAAGTTCAACTGCAAGAATTTCAGAGCATTACCTAGGCATTACGATTTTGTAGAGGGACTAACGAGCATCGATGAAATTTAACAAAGATAAATTAAAGTAGGTAAAAGGGTTATATGGGTTAAGTAATAGTGACAAAGCTAAAACAAAAGACAATCAATAACTAATCCATATAAAACTAGTAATGCCCATAAAACAAAACAAAAACTATTTTCACTAGAACATGAAGATACGTGTACGAATTTGAATAAAAATGAAATTCACCAGTACTAAAGTATAATTGTATGCCAATGTGATGAAATATAGATATTGTACTGAACAGATTGAATGTGAACATATTTATATATAGGTATACAGAAAACAAAAATGAATATATACACAAAACCCTACTAATAAATATTTGCGAATGTAGTTTTGTTTGCCTGTTACACATTGACGTCTCGACTGCTCCATCGATCACTAAGAAATTATGTAATTATGTCGTCATAAATACAGGTTTTAATGCTGGTAGAGCTACGCTGAAACTATTACTGGTTTCAGCATGAATGGGTCGGCTCGCCCGGGGTAGTACCACCCTCTCATAGAAAACCGACGTGAAGTAACAGTGCTTGCATTGTTGCGTTTCGTTCGGTCAGTGACAGCGCCGGAGGATCACCTCCCTTCCCCCTCTCCCTATCCCTCCCCTAATCCCTTCCCCCAAAGGGTGGCAACGCACTTGCGACTCCTCTGGTGTTGTTAGTGTCCATGGACGGTGGTGATCACTTAACAGCAGGTGACACACCTGTTCGTTTGCTACTTATAACATAAAAAAAGGTAGGAAAGCCCCGACCAAAGGTTAGTAAGTTACACATAAATTATGTTAAATTTGCCTCTTATTTATTATACTAATACAGCAGTTGACACTTGCAAATTACACAGAAAAACGAAACAAAAAATGCACGACGTTCAAGAACACTATACACGCAGTTCATTAATATCACAGCAAGAGCTTAAAGACGTTGTTTGAAAAGCATGTCCAAAGTTATCCGCGACTTAATTTAAGTTGAAAATAACTACCTAATTAAAGTAGACGCTATCACGGGCCAAACGGAACATTTCCTTGCATGTTACGACTTATTTAACTATGGATCTATTTATACTTTTACCCCAGTTTGATATTGGTCCTATTTTAAATAAATAATAATAATAAAATAATAATAAAAATAAATAATCACATGTTGTATCTGTTACTCGGATGATAATTGTGCAAGTGTACATTATTTTGTGTACATTAGTGTACATTACATACCTATATATATATATATATATATATCTTATATATAAAATTCTCGTGTCACAATGTTAGTAACCATACTCCTCTGAAACGGTTTGACCGATATTTATGAAATTTTATATGCATATTCCGTAGGTCTGAGAATCGGCTACTATCTATTTTTCATACCCCTAAGTGATAAAGGTTTTAACCCCCAACATTTTATTTTTTTTTTTTTTTAAATTTTGTTATAATGAGGCTTTAAAAAATACATACAACCCTAAATTTTCACCCTTCTAACACTAACCCCTATTTTTTAATAGTCATTTTAGTAATTAATAATTTTCATCCCACTCGATAACTGATCAATTATTTTGAAAATTATGTCACTGTTAGAAAGGTATATTAGATTACGTTTTATTTAGGTAAATATATATTATATAGTAAATAGGGCGTGGAGGTGAGGGTCAAAGGAGCAATCCAGTGGATATCGGGAAGACATTTTTTGCCAATATATATATAGTATAGTTTCGAGTCACAATTGGACCCGATAAGTTACGCTACAATCGGGTTTTAGGTTTTTTAAGATTTTTAGCGTTCGGAAATAAAATTGGAACCGGTAATAACCTATTTGGTGCAGGCGAAGTTGCACGGGTCAGCTAGTATATATATATATACATGTATATACCAATATATTAAAAACAATTAGAGAAAATATAATTATTATCATGTTAATGAAACTTTGGTTATAAAGGATGGTGTTGTTCCAAAAACAATTTTGCTTTATATATAAATCACATTCAACTTACCTACTGAGCCACAACAATAACTCATAACGCGCCGTACCTACCGCATTAACTTATGACAGTTATCCCGACCTCGCGATACGTCCCTCGAGTTTACTAGAACTTAATAAGATTTCACTAGACAGCAGCTTAATTAACTAAGAATGTTATAGAGTAATAGCTCCATTAAAAATACTTAAAACGCTGATTACATTTTATCGTGTAACCTCTTTTGTCATTATTATATTATAGGTTGTATCTAAAGGTAACAACTCTTAATGCTATTACGATGACAATAGCCGGCTAATGTTATCATGCAAAAAAGCAAACACTATGCAATAATCAATAGGTGTGTAATGTACGAATTACGAGCATACATTTTGTTATCATATCTCAAAACCAATCGAATGGTACCAATAAAACATCATATGACCGAGTCAAGCAGTGCCGGTAACGTAAAAAAGTTAATGCGGCCGAACGGATCAAAGAGGTAACTGTACATAAACAAAACATGCAAACCCGGGGTCCTTCTTGTAATTATGACATACATATATAATAATAATTTATATAGAAAATATCGCACGTTACGTGACGTATTCACGTACAACAAACGGCTGTGGCCATGACAAAGCCACACCCCATTTTTTTTCTTATTACGTGTTATAGTGATTAAATAATACTATTTAAGTTTTTTATATAATCAGTATAGTATTTCAAGTGTATCAGTGTCGTATATTATGTGTATTTATATATTACTATTATTATTTAATATGATTTAATACATTGACAAATTTGAATGGAATTTAACATGAAGTTTACAAGTTTCTATATCTGCCGTGTGGCACTTTTCTTTTACATTTTATAGCAAATATTGTAACAAAATAACAGTGTAATTATTATTTATATATATTTCATTGTTACTGATATGAATATGCGTTCTAACAACACAGTAGCGCAAATGTAAAAAAAAAACAAAATTTACAAACTTTTTGCTATTAACACATTTTTTTATTTGATATGGAGGTATTACATACCATAATACTACGATTCGGTTTCACACGCGTGTGTGAGTTCACAAACATATAGTCATTTATATGCGGACAAAGGGGGACATTATTTCAAATCAACGCGTGCTTAAAATGCAAATGCCCTTAACGGGTGAACGAGGCAGGCGCTGACCAATTATGTAATTATTACGCACAGAGTCAAGGGACAAGATGATAATACGTGTATGGCCGTTGTCCATTGCGTGAGAAAGGTTTATCGGTCAGAAGTTTGGGTAGTAATTACTCGATTAAATAAAATTGAAGTCTTTTAACACGATTGTTGTGAAAACGAAAAAAATAAATACTGTTTAAGGAAATCTATGAACGTTCATTATATTATTTAACTGTAGACACTTTATAATTATTTATTTTAAGCATTATCACTCGTGTATAAACATCATCAATTATTATTAAAGAAGACGAGTCATTGAATATTGTTTGAATTTAAAAAAGAAGTAAATGTGAATAGTACAAATGTTTTTTTTTTAATACATAAACATAAAACTGAATAAGGATAATAATAATGACATATATATTTTAGAAATAATAACAATCCCCTATTTTGTACCCCATAGTTATAACATTAAATTTAACAAAATTAACGAATCAACCTAAAAATAATGTTCCATCAGTGAAAGAAGATGTACCTCCTAAAGAAGTACCTCCAGATGTTTTCAAACTTTCTTTTTTTTTAAGAGGTTATATTGCAATGAAAATATCAGCCCCACTATTCTTTATTATTTCTAGGTTCACATCAGAAAAATCACTAATAATATATTATTATCAGGTCATACAGTACCTTGCTGTGCTTCGAATAGTGTTCTGCCAAGATGCTGCGACAAATAACTATGTTTTGTCAACTAACTTTAGTTCTTGCGTTTGTGAATCATGCAATCTCTATTGTAATGTATGTATGACTCACAAACGAATATATGTATGAATAGCTTAGCTAGGTCAGATCGGGATTTCAGGTAACAGCCCAAGGTGTGCCGTGCATCCTTGACCATGTTACCTAACTAATATCGGCTGAGTGCCTTAAGCGCTCGCCTTAGTAGTCCGGTGAAGCTGTAAAGACCTTGCCAGGCCAATAGCATAGTCAGTTAGAGAAAAAAAAAACTTTACTTCTTTACAGTTGATTGTTCGTATTGTTTCCTACGTTGCCAATTGATATAGAAGTATTAAACGCGTCTTAAAACGATATGTAAAATATAAAATAGCCGCGATTTTATCTGTGTGTTTAATACCTTAATAATATATTTAAGCATGAAGGAAAACCCATAAAAATATAAAACATAAATAGAATTTACTTAAATATTTTTTTTAAGTTTTCCGTAGTATATATATAAGTGTGTAGTTGCACCAAACTTTAATTGTTGTTGTGTGTAGTTGTTTTCTTAAATAAGGACCAAGAGTATAAGAAGTAAAAAAAAAAAATTGAAATCCATCCAGTCATTTTTATATATTCTTTTATCATTATTTACATAGAATATTACAAAGTTTAGTTTACAGCATTTATATACTGTACAAATGTTTTAACGCATATTTATAATTCTATATTATAATTTTAGTATTAGTTTACTTTAATTAACGTTATGCTTCATTGTGTTTATGGCTTAATGAGCCGATCCTTTTTATTTTCATCTGCCCGGAACCGAGGCGTCTCTCGCCGCAGCATCCGGTCGCAGACTAAAATAATGTTTTCTTAGAAAATGCTCATTCACTATTTATCTGATTGTTATAACTGCCTCCAGAAGTTACTTTCGATGGATATTTAGTTCAAAGTTTGAAATTAAAATGGATTATTTAGTAATATAATGCATTGAGTTTTTATTTATTTGAATTCCCACCCTAATTTATATATCTGCATCCTAAACTGATGATATTTGTTGTGTGAAATCCATTTCGTATTTCTTAATAGTCTTATACAAGAATTAGCGCCGAAAGCCTACGTTCCTCTCCCCCTCCCCTCTCCTCTCTCCCTCACTACCCTTACCCCAAACACAGGCTGGCAATGCACTTGCGACTCCCCTGGTGTTGCATCTATGGACAGTGGTGATCTCAAGTGACCCACATGTTCGTTTGCCTGCTATAACATATTTTTTTTTTTGTATTTATAGGTATTTTTAAATAGCTGATTCGTGTAACCTTGTTCTCATATAAACGCGTTTATTTTAAAATTAAACCTCCGTGTTTTAATGTTACCCATGTGACCTATCTTAGTTTAGTTCTGTTAAATTTTAATGTTACTACTTACTCACTATGTAAAAACGTAATTATGTGTGGCCTAATTTATTGAAAAGTTCTCTATCTTTCGGTAAAAATCGGATCAGAATCGACTCAACCATTTCGAAGACTAGCCTTGATATTCAACAGATAGTTAAACTTTATTCATAACTAGTTTTAGCCCGTGGCTTTGTTGGTTAATATAGTTTTCATGAATGGTACTCTTTCGTAGTAAAAGGTACCCTGTGTCCTTTTTTGTAAATCTGACAACGTGTATGCAAAGTTTAATGTGATCGTTGGAATCATTAAAGCGTGAATGCGTAACAAACAAACGAGCATACTTATATTCGAATCCTAAATAATATTTATGGTGGTAGAGCCACGCTGAAACTATTACTGGTTTTAGCATGAATGGGTCGGCTCGTCCGGGGTAGTACCTCTCATAGAAAACCGACGTGAAGTAACAGTGCTTGCATTGTTGCTTTTCGTTCGGTCAGCGAGAGCGCCGGAGGCCCACCTCCCCTCCCCTCGCCTCTCTCCTCTCCCACTCCCTCCCCTAACCCTTCTCCAAAGGGTGGCAACGCACTTGCGACTCCTCTAGTGTTGTTAGTGTCCATGGACGGTGGTTATCACTTAAAATCAGGTGACCCACCTGTTCGTTTGCCACCTATGACATAAAAAAAAATAATTATAAATGTAATTGTGAATTTGTTTGTTCGTTACGTATTCACATCCTAACTACTTAACCGATCATGATATTTTACTCATAAGTTGTCAGAGTACAAAAAAAGTAGGTAGACATAGATCGAATTTACACTAACACGAGCAAAGCCGTAGGCTAAATCTAGTGTATAATATCAGTTATGATTTATAAAGATAAAGTAAAAATAATATGTTTTCCTAACTAGTCGGAACACTAGTCGTGATACTGATTACATTGGAATTATGAAATAATCGGTACAATTTAATGTGCTTGTAAGTAATAAGATTGGAAACCGTGATAATCCCAGCTCATATAAATAAAGTAATAATTGTAGTTACGCATATGGTTTAATTTAAAGCAGAGAGTTCCATTGTGGTCGATATCGGCTTCTCAGGAGTCGATATAAATTAAAAATTTTCTTGGGGGTCAATGAAGTCTAAAAATCAATCCCTATAAACACGTGTTCCTATTTGAAACATCAAAGATACTGTATATATATAAGTTATATATTTTAGTAGGAAGTATTATCGTTTTACTTTAAAAAAAACTCAACAAGTCGATAAGAGTGCACAAGTTCGTACAAGATAAAAATTCGACAAGTCAAGAAAAGTGGACGAAGTTCATACAATGTGTTTAAGCATACACAAGCCTTTCAGGGACGTTTTGACTTGATGTTTTTATTTCTTTCGAACTCACTATACGCTATTGGCCTGATGGGCCTTCAAAACTTCACAGGACTAAAAACTTGCTATGTATTTCATGCATTTACGCAATTTATAAGTAATTTGGCTGGGGGGGGGTTTTAGGTATCAGTTGGAAAAAGGGTATCTTGCTCAAAATAGTTTGAGAATCACTGATTTCAAAGAAGTGACTCAATAAAATTTGTGACGTAGTAACGTTTTTCACAGAAATAAAGAATAATTTTTTTGTAAAATATAAAATCATTTTATGAATTCTATTTTCGTTTGTGATCCGGTACGGGTTGCGTGTACAAGGATTAGGACAGCAGACCTCATAAGGGGTCGGGGGAGAGGTGAGGCATGCGCGGGCCGTGTATCTAATCGCCTCTGACATGTTCCTGATGGAGAATCGCCTTGCCGATACGCGCCCCATTACAATTTACATTAATCTCTTGAATCTACAGTAAATTCATGTACAATACCTGTTTGTAATTTAACATGAATAATTGTGTACTGTATATTAGAAAAGCTTTTGGGTATTTTTACAGTACAGTATTAAAGGAGTAAAAGCCGATTGTTCGCAAGTATTAATTTAATTATTCATTTGTACTTTAAAGGCTTATAATTGAACCAAAATCTCAACTAATGTTTAGGTTTTTCTTTATTGTTTTTTTTTTACGAACTAACTACGCTATTGACCTAGCAAGGTCTTAACAGCTTCACCGGACTACTAAGGCGAGCGCTTAAGGCACTCGGCCGATTTTTTTATTGTAGCAAAGTGACTACACTATGCCTAAATGTAAGCACGGTTCAATCCAAAAACAACGCCTACCACCAAGTTACAAACCGCTCATCGCGGGTTACCGCTGTCATGCCGGCCTGCGTAAATATCTCTTCACGTAAATGTCAAAGATGATAAAAAGCAAGTATTGGAGAAAGGGCTAGTTCCCAAATGTTGCTCTCGAAACTCAGTTATAGGTGCTTAGCGAAACATTGTTGATTTAAAGCTGATAGTTGCTAGATGGCATTAAAAAATAACCTACAATTACAATACTGTATTACTTCACCGAATGCTCAGACTGATCGTAGAATTAGTATCCACGTCGAACTACACAATGACCGAATGTGCAGTCACTAAGCTATAGCAACCTAAATATATCTAATACATACCTCGCGAACTTTTTAAATGCTCTGAATATTAACCAAAACTAAAATTATAGATTAGGCGATACTGAATATTTACGGAAAGATCTATTTTAATAAATTCAACAATATATTCTCAAAAACAAAATTAATCAAACTATTAATAGAAGAATTTTTATATAATAGAAGTTCGTGTTTGACATACTTCACGGGTTACAAATATTTTACTTACATATTTTATTGTGTTTGGAAAATCACCAACGATATAGTCACACTAAAATGTTCTACTTTTTATTTTTCCTCTAAGTATTATAATTAAATGGCATTGATTTTTTATGACACAACTAAGTTCATTTTATTGTTATACGAACTTACTAAATATATCCAATTTTATGTTAAGAATCAAATCGTGACTTTCTAATATATTTCTGATAAAGAGGCATTTAAATAAATTAAATATAAGCCATCGAATCAGTTAAATTTAGAGTTACAATGTCTCATGGCCAAGGTTAATCGTTATTAATTATTTTTATAGTATCGGGAGTTCGTAGACCATGGAGATATCCAATAGAAACATGATTATTAGCTTAAACGGATTAAGGAATACTACGACCGCCCACATGAGCGTCCCGGAGTTCGACTCAAATACCTTTTAAATTCCAAAAATACTTGTAACATTTCACATGTAATAAGCTTTAAAGACGTTATAAGTTTTTGTTATTAAGTATTAGTCTTGACTGATATTCTAAACGTGTGAGTTTGTTACACTTTCACACTTAGCCGAGCATTTTGAAATTTATTATACATATTCTCAGCCGTACAAGAAACTACATAGGATACCTTTTATCATAAAAAAAAATACTGTACCTTATGAATAGGTCAAATGAGAAGTAACGTGCACAAAGTCACGGATGAATTGTAGTTTATAATATAATAGTTATATATTTCAGATGGGTGCTTTTATGATAGATGGGGTATTCACAAATTTAAAATAGTTTGAGGTCGACAAAAATTTGCCTATCGGAGCAAAACCCCGACAATTTATTACTTTAATTTGTATAACATTTTCGACCATGGTTGCTTTATTATTCAAGAAATCACTTACAAAATATTACTGGCTAAACGATTGCTATAAATCTTCAATCAAAATCGAGAAAAAGAAATGCAATGTATTATATTTCTATTTTTAGATTTTATAAATAACCACTATTTTTACATTTTTCCCGCCAAAATTGGAGATAACTTTTTTTATCACTTCACATAAAAACACAGTACAGAGTCATATTTCTTGCAAATATTATCTAATACCGTTTATTTATTTGCTGATATATGAATTTCTAACTCCACTCGCATTAAGAAAAATAAAATACTACAATATCTTGCAATACCGAAACAACTTAAAATATCGAGTATCATTTATATTCGAAAGATGTCTTATAAAATCTCATGTATAAGCGAATTTACTTGAGAAATACGTTCGTATCTGTATTCCCGCCTAAACGCGAAGGCTTCGCGGCAGGCGGGCGGGTGCTCGTCCTGCTTACGGGGCGCACGGCACAAGACTGGGGCGGATCGATGCCGCCCTGTCGGCCCCAGCAATGCCGCCGGCACAACCATACTCCCGCGGGGATGCAGATGCACGCACTGGATACAACAGTGCTGGATGCGGCATCAACGGTATTTTAAATTCATGTTTATCCGACATCAAAGTAAACGCCATTCAAAATAAACTAACTTCCAAACACACGAACTTGATTAAAAGAAACGTATGTAAATGGAACATTTATGAATAGAAAGTTTTAGATTCCTTTAATTCGTTGTTTCAACAAATCTATATGAAATCTTATCAATTTTCAATCGACCATAATAGAGATGTTATTGCATTTACTTTGAAACTTTATTTGCATATATAAGAATGTAACATTGATGTGTCGTGTGTAAAGATTTGGATTCGCCTCCCGGCCCGTGTGTTTCCTTCCGTCGATATCAGGTCTTCCTGGATGAGTGAAGAGGCACGCTTGTAGGTCGGCATAATGGCGACGACTGCCGTTGGTATTTAACACCGACAGTCGCCGTTGTTCTTGAACTATACCGTACTTTCCATTATATATTGTGTAGTAATTTTGCTAAGCTGGTAAAAAAGATTAAAGGATATTGACTGTATTCCTATTATGTAACCAATCCCAGATCTCAGCTGCACAGTTTTAATTTCGATTCTAATAAAATAATACTGATAAATAAAGTAAAACCTGAAATGACTGACGGAAATTTGTCGCCAAGCATCTCTGGTGTATTCCGGCAGTTGTATTTGAAAGCCGATACTCTCTAGGCTTAGCACATCTCCTATCTTAGACCATATCGTCATATCACACATCAGAAGTGATTGTGGTTAAGGGTCAAAACTTATAAAGTATTAAAAACTGCAAACTTAGCATTCGAGCTACAACAATTACTACAAATTACTTATCTCAGTTTAAAAGGATAAATTCCGAATTGTGTGGAATATAAATTAATAACAATAGTACATGTATGTATAGTTTAAGTGCATAACATATAAATAACAATGTATTTAAATGCAATCCTTATTACAACCACCAATGCGAATAAACCAATCAATAGTGACAATAACTCTGTAGAATTTCCAATACTTTACGTTAAAAACGACACGTTGACACTTTTAGTATGTTTTGTATTCTCTGGAAAACAAATTGAATAACTAACAGAAGATTCATGGACTAGGATCTAAAGTACATCGGGCTATTTATTTGAGGTGATTGTCCCTTTGAAAGAAGGATTGAGTTGCTCAAAGAATGATGGCTGAATACACACAACATTGCCAATATACTTTACATGTATACGATCAAAGTGTGCTTAAGTTGTTTGAATTTTCACCGATTACTTTTATCCATTATTTTTTTCTAACTTAACTCAGATATAAGTCTATCACAATATATAATAGATGTACTTAATACTTATAGTAACATTATAAATAATGAACTTCAAAATATATCGCACTTTGTAGCAAAATTTATTAAAAATATCCACAATAAATATAAAAATAAGACTATATTCCGTTATCTATTTAAAGCTAAACATCTGTACTTATCGCAATTAAATTTTTCATACAGGTCATTTTATGAAAAATATGTATAATAGAAACGTAATTTTATCTAACAGATGTGCCGTTTCAACAACAAATTAAATAATTTGTTATAACTTTGTGTAAAGTCATATAAATAAACAGGACAATCTAATATTATTTATATTGTTAAATTATACACGTACATTGGCCCATAATATCTGTAATATTAGTCTCGTTCAATATAGACTATTACATATATACTAACTACTACAGATAATATTGACTTACTACTACAAATAATATCTTTATATATAAACTTCTTCTCTACATGTGTATGTCACTGAAGAGGAGTCCTAAACGGACGCGTCCTAAACGGCTAGACCGATTTTTATGAAATTTTGTGTACGTGTTCGAGTGGATCCGAAAATAGTTTAGATTTACAATTGAACCCGGTAGGTGGCGCTTCGGTTGATTTTTTTATTATGAAGGCAGGACAATGCCCGCCGTAACAGCTAGTATTCATATAACATTGTATTTAAACGATAAATTATTATGACTAATTGAAAGGTGATTTTGTAGATAATAAAATATACCATTAATGTAAACAATACAGCACAACATCACAAATAAGCCTTCTTAAATCTCGTGAACTGAAGTGAACGCTTCGTAAATCCTCAAAGGATTGCTTCAATTGAAGTTGAACTTTCCGCTTAACTTCGCTGAGATATTGTTACTCCTACATCACTGTAACGCATTCTCTTTGATGGTAAAATCCCGAGATTTTTGTTATAGACTTGTGCAACGAAAGAACACTTTCTAAGGTAGAATTTTATAAAGACAGGCATATAAACGAAACACAATTAATATTACGCGTATAGTTTTTGAATCATCTAAATATTATTTAGATATTATTATTTATTTTTATTTATTATTTATTTAACTTTAACAGAGACTTGCCGCATGTCAGAAGATTACAATTGTGTCTAAATGGATCGCAACTATCATATACTAGGCGTAATATCCGTCATAGTAGCATAAGTCTAAATGTTTTTGCAACTTTTGTTATCACCGTAATTGATTTGATTTCAATATTAGATTTTTTTTATGTGTGTTCTTCGATATATTCAGGTGTGTTAGGCTACCTATATACTACATTGAATAGTAATCTGATTAAAAACAAGGTGTCAAGTAGAATTATTGTCACATTTATAATTTTAGTACGAATTCTTACGTTTGTGTCATTTATTTTGTTTTGATTATTGCATTTATGGTTGCTATTTAAACGACGATTATTTAAAATGCATAAAGCTCAATTAATTTTTAATCAATAATCTTAAATTATTTTTAATAAGTTGGAGACGATCTCAGTTATTCTATTTTAAATTAGTTGATGCCTGTAACTTTGATCTAATCAAATCTAACTTCTCATGACGCTTTAATTTAATTGATTGTTATTATCTATATTATCTATATAAAAATACAAAATGTATCGCAAAATATGTTGCTAAACGCAAAACTCGAAGACGGCTGGTCCACTTCGAGTAATTTTTGATTTGATTTATTCCTCGAACTCTGAGTAAAGTTTTTATGGAGAGAAAAATGGCACGGAAAAACCTACATACCAGTTTTCTTTTTCTGTAATTGTGAACGCAACTTCAAATTGCTATTAACAACTTGAACGCTTCCGATAATTACCATGCTTTTTTTTCATTTTTCAGTTGACGCATTCAATTTTATCATTTTAATAGACTTTGCTTAAAAAATTTCGTCTTTATCAGTTTGTATTCCGGAAAAGCGAACAGTCTCTATGGGGTGATATAGCAAAATGTTCCATATGTTGGTATGTATCTACTAAAAAGGTGCTAAGAAAAAAATCATATTAAAGCGAAACGAAGTTCGCGGGGGCAACTAGTATTCTATATTTTAACTTATAATTTTGTTATAACTATGTAACCCCATTATCCTTTTGATAATTTTAATTGACCTCTGTTAAATTTTACCACAGCCGCTTAAACCCTGAAACGAACGAAAGGTGGCCTAAAAATATTCCAAAAACTCATGTCACTTTATCGTCAAATTTGCTTCAGTGTTTTTGTAGATCAGTCGGGACAGATGATTAATAACTCTATTTTATTTATATACTTAAATTGGGTGGGTTTGTCATGTTGTAACTACACACCAAATATATATGTATATATCTGTATACAGATATTTGATATCCCGCATAATTAATAATAACTAGCCTTTGTTCGCTGCTTCGCTCGCGTTTATGCAACTTTCATTTATCCTTCGCGAAAAATACTGGTTTTATGAAAAAAGATACCTTAAATCTTTTATTGCACCCCTTACAACATGTATGCAAAATATAATTGATCGGTTGTGTTGTTTAAGCGTGGATGCATAAGAAATAAACAAAAAACCAACTCGCATTCGTATTGATAATACCAGAGATTATATATATAGAGATATATATAGAGATATATATAGATATACCAGATAATACCAGATTGAAATATCGATCCTATGGAATTTAAGTTCAATAATAGTACCCCTAACCTCCGTGTAAATTTACATAAACGTGAAATAACTATATTTCAAATTATCAATACATACAATAAAAATAATATGTCTGTATGTAATGGCATAATAATTACTTTTTACGGAATAGATGTGAAAGTATATGCGCCAATGATAACGAATAGCGTTTTTTTAACATTTTTGGCTTTGTGCCTGTTTGTTCCCGGGTAATCTCCGATTTTGACGGGAATTTCATTAGCAGGTAGCTGAAATTATAGGAAGTAACTTAGGTTATTTTATTTTAGACTCACTGTTACCCGAGACTTTCTCCGCAGTGGAAAATCCGAAAGGTGTAGACCGATTTTCACGGGACTTTCAATAGCAGATACTTAAGTTTATAAGGAGTATAATATATTATAGTATAGAAGATATATTGTCAGATAATGTATAATGGCTTGAAATTTTCGTTAATTTCTGATACCTATTGTGTAAGTAAGCACTGAGGGAGTTATATTGCTGATTGTAAATCCCGTTCCGTATACTATTAATGTTTACATATTTAATATACATGTTACATATTACAGTAGGTGACTAGCATATCGTACCTACAAATGTTTTTGAAAGAGCATTTCTTTAATTCTACTTTTCTCACAAAAATATATCTATAATACAATTTGAGGCACGCGTGCTCGTGGCACTGTCCATCGAGACGTTTTGCATACCTAATGAGGAACGCAGAATCTCCCAAAAGCGATGTATGCTGAAAAATTGAGGATGTGCATCGCTTGATGATGGAGTGTGCCCAGAACAGCATCGAAAGAGAGTCGTGGATGAGTAATATAAAAAGTAGTTGCCAGAACATAGGTATTTGTCACAGCATCTTGATTAAACTCTGTTCGGATGAAGCTAAGATGCTGTATGACCTGGTAATGATACCTCATCAGCGACTCTCATGATAGAGCTAGAAAGATTGGGTAACAATGGGGCTGATATGCTCGGTGGAATCAAAGCCCCTATAAAACAATGTAAAAAAAAAGAGGCACGCGTGCTAAGCCGTGGACATCAGCTAGTTAAAAATAAAGTTCGTGACTATCTCGGACAATGTACCCTACAGTAACTTATGACAGGGGTGATAATTAGTATGATCGTACTATTCGGAGCGGCGGCGAGGCGGCCGCTCTTCCTGCGAGTCTAAAAATGGCTCAATCAGTCAAACGTTGCCTACAAGGAACCGGCTTCGGTACACGGATGTTGCCGGTAATGAACTTCTGAATAGATTTTATGAAGACGCTCAGTACTAGCTTAAAGTTAATTGCGTTTCTATTTTAGGTGTCGGGAAGTTAATTATCGTTCCAATTCGAACGTCAGTATCTATGAAAAGTTTGATTTCGATTTTAATACACACTAGCCAACACGTGCCCACTTCGTTGGGCGGTAATAGGCATTATCAAGCTACAACTTTTCTCTAGAACTCAATCATTATATATCTCATAATTAAGGCAGCGTTTTCGTTCGACCATTTTTCTCCGACTCCCCAGATAGTACCCCCTACAACCAACAAACAACTACTACAAACAACAAAGTATAGAGATTATAGATAATAAAATTAGTTAATAGCTTCTGTCCGCGACTTCGCACGCGTGGATTAGTTATTTTGGGCTAAGACGCAGCGCAAGCTCTCAAAAGGAAAAAATACTCCGATTTTAAAACATTTTTCATTGTTGCTCCTCTCCTATTGGTGTTAGCGTGATGATATGTAACCGATGTCACTCACAAATAACGTGGCTTTATACTGGTAAAAGAATTTTCAAAAACGGTTTAGTAGTTCCTGAGATTACCTCCTACAACGTCACAAACTTTACCTCTTTATAATATTAGTATAGATTAGGATCTAAATCAATCGGAAGATCTGTTAATTGTTGATTGAAGCAACTATTTTTGGTGTGAAACATCTATAGCGGCGGGTCAGACCGAATGTTGATGTCGCCACGCTATATATGATTTTGATATGTTGTATTCAATTAATATGAATATTTATTAAGTAAACAGTCACGTTTGCTTGAAAAAAATCTTACTATTTTATTTTTTACTAGCTGTCCCCGTAACTCCGTCTACGTGGGACCTAAAGTTAAAAAACTTAGTAATAAAGTTATTTTAATGTAATTAGTCTATTTAATTTTCTCTTGTACTTAAGTCGCGTCGTCATTAAAATGACAATAACTGGTGATAAAGTTAAGCGATTTTAATGAAGCCAAGACTAACAATTTACTCGAAGATATGTTTTATGATTTTCTTTTGTGATGTTTATCGTGAACGTATTACTTTAGCAGTGATGCGTGTTCATATAAACAGACAGACAGTTATATCTAAAAAAAAAATCACAAGAATATGAACAGTATAGGCACGTTAGATTTACATGTCTATTATATGTATACATATCTATTTCATATCTATTTCCTGTCGTAAACTATCTTTTTATGCATATTACCTATACAAAATAAATTCGATGTCTCACATCTGCCAGGCGACCGACGTCAGCTCAATTTTTAACTGGCTTCGAATAAGGAGGTTACTACGTTCGGTTGTATGTATTTTGTTTAATCTATATTAATCGATATCTCCGTCAATTATGAACCGATTTTAGTGATTCTTTTTTTATTTGAATTGGATATATTCAGAGGTGGTCTCATATAAATTTGAAGACTTTTTTGACTTGACATTGACTTCAAATATATTATTAGGTAGCACGAATATCAATATTTTTTTATTTAATTTGGTTAATTTAATAATTCAGTTATTTTTCGCTTTTTAGTGCCTTATTAGTTGTTCACATCGAAGGCGGTTAATTTTTTTTGTAATTTTTTTGTTTATTTGTTAATATACTGCACGTATTATACGTTGAAGCGATGTTGGTTCAGTTGTTAGCGTGCTTGGACGCCACGTCACGTCGATTTACGTAAGTTCAAATCCTTGCCAACGAGCCGAAGCTTCCGATAAAGCCATAGCGTGATGCTAGCTAGCTAGATGAGCCGAGGGATAGCTCAAGGCTACATTAAACCGAGTGAAATCGGGAGGAAAAGCTTGTCACTTTATGAATTAATACAGATGTACAAGAAATATAACCTTATTGTTACAACTTACTGTCAATTTTTACGATCATCGTCACAGTCGCGTCTATGGGCGTAAGTTCGAATCCTAGTAATTGAGTAGGAAATTTTGGGTACAGGAACACATCGTTGGTGGTAGGAGTTTTTCTAATTCCGCCTGCCTAGCGTGACGTTGAAAATTTGTCATAAAGCACCTATGAGTGTGTTCTGGCAATTGCACTTAAGAGTCAGTCTTTATACTTATCACTACATAGTACAAAACAAAGTCCTCTGCCAAGTCTGTTGTTCTGTCTGTTCGTGACAACCTCAAAAAGATAAAGTAGTCCACATAGATCCAGTATAGATGGTATAACCACGCTGAATCTTCTACTGATGAATGGGTCGGCTCGCCCGGGGTAGTACCACCCTCTCATAGAAAACCGACGTGAAGTAACAGTGCTTGCATTGTTGCGTTTCGTTCGGTCAGTGAGAGCGCCGGAGGCCCACCTCCCTTCCCCCCCCAAACACAAGCTGGCAACGCACTTGCGACTCCCTTGGTGTTGCTATTGTCAATGAACGGCGGTGATCATTTACCATCAGGTGACGCACATGTGCGTTTGCCTCAGATGATATTTTTAAAAATTAGGAAGGTTTTGATATATATTTTACCAATTTGTTTAAATTATCAGGGCGGGATAACATCCGCCGAGACCGCTAGTATAGTATAAAAAAGTATTTTCATTTCTTCAAGCTACCTGACAATAATTTCATTTCGATTAATTGTTTAATTTATTGTTATGTTATACGTCTTAATACTTTCCTACTACTTTAGTCTAAAAAAAAATAGAAATAAATAAATATAAACCATAATCAAATTACAAAAAAGATCACATTATGAAAACGATTCAGACACTTTTTACCTATAGAGACGAGAATATTACCTGTAAATACTGAGAGAAAATTTAAATATTTTAACGAGAGCCCTTGATGTAAGGAAAATAATTAAGCCGAGATTATGCCATCAATGGACTGTCTATATCGTCTAATTAGCAAAATCCGGGCGCCTGTCGAGGCATTAGACGCAGTAAGCTCGTAATTAACGTCCCAACCTTCACCTACCTAACAATTATAGCATTAAACTTTACCGTCTCGTTAAAATATAAGCCAATAAATTTTACAAACCCCTATCGAATACTAAACAAATGTTTTTGACGAAGAAACAAATTATTACCCTTATAATTTTTCTCTCATTGCTAGTCACCAATATTCGAAAGGAAACGTTAAAATTTCAATTGATTTGGACTTTGAAAGTAATCTATACAAATTAATTTGTGTCCACGTCCACTTGTTTACTAAATAAAATCGGCTGAGTACTTTAAGCGCTCGCCTTAGTAATCCGTTGAAGCTGTAAAGACCTGACAAGCCAATAGTGTAAGTTAAAATAATATTTACGTTCACGATTACCTTCCTTTAGAATATCGTAAAGCCTGTAACCACTAATTACTACTTTTACAGTATAGCAATATTGAGCGTTTATATTGAAAATGCCACTAGATATATAACCGTGTCAAAGATTTTAAATCCTTCAAAACTGACACAAAGCACGTCCAGATTTAGAACAATAAATTATGGATGACACAAATAATTCATTTATGAGAGATTTGAAACTACAACACAGCGCATCCGTGCAGTTGTGTACAATTGCGTAAGAAATAATTGACCAGGATAATTAGACACTGTTGACGACTATTTTTGGTTATTGCATTGAAAGAAATTATCTTGCCTCTAAGAGATCCAGAACAATAAATGATGGATAACACAACCAATTAATTTATGAGAGATTTGAACCTAGAACATAGCGCATCCGTGCAGTTGTGTACAATTGCGTAAGAAAGAATTGACCAGTTTAATTTGACACTATTTACCATTTGTGATCATTGTATTGATAGAACTTATCTTGCCTTTAAGAGATCCAGAACAATAAATTATGGATAACACAAACAATTCATTTATGAGAGATTTGAACCTACAACACAACACATCCGTGCAGTTGTGTACAATTGCGTAAGAAATAATTGACCAGTATAATTAGACACTGTTGAATATTTTTGATTATTGCGTTGATAGAAATTATCTTGCCTCTAAGAGATCCAGAACAATAAATTATGAATAACAAAAACAATTCATTTATGAGAGATTTGAACCTACAACACAGCGCATCCGTACAGTTGTGTACAATTGCGTAAGAAATAATTGACCAGTATAATTAGACCCTGTTAACTATTTTTAATTATTGCATTGATAGAAATTATCTTGCCTCGAAGAGATCCAGAACAATAATTTATGGATAACACAAACAATTCATTTATGAGAGATTTGAACCTACAGCACAACACATCCGTGCAGTTGTGTACAATTGCATAAGAAATAATCGACCAATATAATTAGAAGTTGTTGACTATTTGTTAGCATTGTATTGACATAAATTATCGTGTCTCTAAAAACTGTCATTATATATACGCATTAGGAAGTTAATAAAAAAAACATTTTATAAACTAAACAATACAACATTCTCCGAAGCATAGAAGGTTCATTAAACTAATAGCATTCTCAGTTCGAGTTAACACCAAAAATACAGATGTTCGTATAAAGGGATGTAAAATTATATGTCACTCGTTTGAACGCATAAAACAACGGTCTGTCGGCCGAACCGGGTGTAATTCAAGCCGAAAGAAAATAATTTACGGCTCCTAATCCTCCCGGGAATAAATTCAAGACAGGATACGAGAGTTACAGCTCCTTTATACGAGCTGTTAAATTTTTTAAACGAACGAAAATAGTTATAACGGATTAACGAGTTAAAAACGAAATTGTTTTAAGTATATTTACAGACAAATTGGTTAATTTTATCTATGAATTATAAAATCGTGTGAAATTTAAATAATACAGTTTTCTGTGTACTCTGATCTTTAATTATGTAATTATTTTATACATATTAATCTTGAATAGCTTTCTTTACACTTAAGCCAGAGGCGTATCATTTTGTAGCCTTTTAATAATTATATTCATTTTCTAAATCGATAAATGAACTAGCCTTTTTCTACATTACTTATCATAAACGCCGGCAGTCTTTAAGTCTTATAGTCAGTACAAATAGACTACGAATTTATCTTTGGACAAATCATTTTTATTTTAAGACATATATATTTAGTTTGATTTTATAATAAAACTAGCTGTTCCCGCGTGGAACAGTTACTTTGGGCTAACATTATTAACATTCAACGAAACCTCTCAAAAGGGAAAGAAACCCGATTTTGAAACATTCTTCATTGGTGCTCCGCTCCTATTGGTCATAGCGCGATGATGTACAGCCTATAGCCCTTCTCGACAAATAGGCTATCTAACTTTGAAAGATTTTTTTAAATCGGACCAGCAGTTTTTGAGATTAACGCGTTCAATCAAACAAACAAATCCTCTAGCTTTATTATATTATTAGTATAAATTATTTTGAAAAACACGTTAGATCAGTGTTTTTCAAAGTGTTGGTCGCGACCCCTCTCTAGGGGGGTCGCGAAGCTTGTAAAGCGGAGTTACAAAAGTTTGAGAAAACTACTGCATTAAAAAAACAATAAAGTTTTAAAAGATTTATTAAGAAAAATGTTAAAAAAAGGATATAATCACTTGTATTAAATAAATAAAAACTTAGGAGAACTCTTATTTATTTATCCAAGTACCCTAATTATGAGGATGAATAAATATACTAAATTGAATATTTGTCACAAAATAAAACACCTGAAAGAAAAACAACGGGCAGGGGGGTCGCGAAATATTTTTTCATACTAAAACGGCCGTGTCAAAAAAAAGTTTGAAAAACACTGCCTATATACATTTACATATAGATACTCGGAAACTATAATTTTTAATAATATTATTTGATAGATCTTAACACTTTTAAATCAGTTACTTTAAAAACTGACGTTTACTTTTCGGTGGCAGGCAACTGAATTGACATATATATATTGTAACTAAACTTCAAAACAGAGACAATCTCTTGTTATTTATTACTATATCATTTTTGAAAACATCTGCGACCTGAGGGTAAGTTATGATCCGGTATGATGCTCTTACAATATTTACGATCTACTCGACTGATATATAAACCCCTTGCTTCCTGTAAATCACAATATGTCATAGTCAAAAGAAATACATATTGAATGACACAGAGCAATACACATCAGTCACTATTTTTTTGGTAGGAAGCTATTACTGGTTTCAGCATGAATGGGTCGGCTCGCCCGGGGTTGTACCTTCTCATAGAAAACCGACGTGAAGTAACAATGCTTGCATTGCTGCGTTTCGTTCGGTCAGTAAGAGCGCCGGAGGCCCACCTCCTTTCACTCTTTTCCTTCCCTTTTCTCCTTTCCCTGCCCCTCCACCATACACAGGCTGGCAACGCACTTAGGACTCGGCTGGTGTTGCTAGTGTCTATGGATGGTGGTGGTGGTGATTGCATTTTACATAATATATGCATTCACCAAATCCTGTTAATCATTTCATTCTCGTAAAAATGGTATCATAATATGTAGCTTAGCTCTACAATACTAAAACGCTATAAAAAATCTTCTATCCGCTTGTAAAATTTTTGCTAAGATTGGTATAGCCGATTCGAGTTTATTGAATTTTATTTCAAGTTTGACAAAAGCGAAAAATATTATTAAGCTCTGAGAACTCAAATCATTCAAAAATGGACCTTACGCAGTTTACTTATAATTTAATCTTCAGGATAATAATTTTGTGTTATAATAATTTTGAATGTGGATCAAAGTTACTCCTTAGATATAAAAAGCGAATGGTGGAAAGGGTTCGAAATGGATGGAATTGTTCGGACTTTTACCATTAAGAGTCCGTAAATCTTAGGTTATACTGGAGAATCTTGGAATTTACCGTAGTTCGACTTTTTAAAGAAACCTAAATACATCTTAAAGTCTTAAATACGCTCAAAACGCGAATACAGTCGTTGAAATAACCTAGTATTAAATCAACTCTCTGTATATTGTGAAGCGACCACTCTGTGTACGCAGTCTGCGTGGAGAGATAAAGTAGATACAGTAATACACCCTCACTCAATCGAGAAATAGGTTTTTTGGGGTCCAAGATTCGACCGGAAGGAGACCTGACAATGCCATAGATATATAAATAGATAGAATCTATACCTATATAAGTAAAATATAAAAAAAAATCTAATATAGTCATTTTATGTCGCGTATAGGCTTCCTAAAACTTTAATGGTGGTAGAGCCACGCTGAAACTATTACTGGTTTCAGCATGAATGGGTCGGCTCGTCCGGGGTAGTACTACCCTCTCATAGAAAATCCACGTGAAGTAACAGTGCTTGCATTGTTGCGTTTCGTTCGGTCAGTGAGAGCGCCGGAGTCCCACCTCCCCACCCCTCTTCTCTCTCCTCTCCCTCCTCTAATCCTTCCCCCCCCAAGGGTGGCAACGCACTTGCAACTCCTCTGGTGTTGTTAGTGTTCATGGACGGTGGTGATCACTTAACATCAGGTGACCCACATGTTCGTTTGCCACCAATGACATAAAAAAAAAACTCATACGATTATATGGAACTAGGTGATTTACTATTACAAGTAGGGCTAACTACTATGCCTAAATTGAAAAAGCTTTGGCGCTTAAATTGAGTTCCAATTGATACACTTGAGAGCAAGTCCTGCTCTACTTTTAGCATGTTATCAACTTCGGTAACATCGTCCTAAATATCTAGTATGATTTTATTCAAAGTTGTTCGAACATATAAAGCATAAAATCTATATGTGAATACCATTGTAAACGATATCGGTACAAGTTCTTTATTTCTGTCAACACTTAAAATGACCTATTAAAAAAAAGCAACCAATAAATCTTACTATATATAAACAGTGCAGAACCTGGCTGTTAATTTGATACGTCGGCAAAAAGACCAAGATAGTCGCTTGTCGTATAGTGTTATCTTGGTCTATCCCTGTGCGATAGAGAGAACGCTATACATAATCGAAGCAACGCGATCATAGCCAAACAATCTTTTTTCCGACATGCCAAATCAAAAGCCGGGTACACAAGAACAAATTCATTCGCTGTTTCACTTTGTGAAACAATTGACTAATATTACTTACATTACCGTTTTTGGAACAATTCTTATTTCAAATATAGCATAGTAATTTAATAAATGCCAATTAAAAAAGAATAGTAACTTTAGAAAACATATTGTCAAGCATTTGTCGGTTTAATAGCAATTATATTTGATAACCAATCATCTTTTTAAACTTTTTTTTTATATCTTAGAAGGCAAACGGACAGGTGGGTCACCTGATGTTAAATGATCACCACCGTCCATAGACACTTGCAACACCTGGGGAGTAGCTAGTGCGTTACCAACCTGTCTTGGGGGTGACGGGGAGTAAGGGCAAGGGGAATGGGAGGTGGGCGCTCTCCCTGACCGAACGAAACGCAACAATACAAGCACTGTTACTTCACGTCGGTTGTCTGTGAGAGGGTGGTACTACCCCGGGCTAGCCGACCCATTCATGCTGAAACCATTTAATAGCTTCAGCGTAGCTGTACCACCTACAATACTTACTACCTTCACTTTTTCTAACCTTATCGTCATGTAGAGTTCAACGCCTTATGTAATAAAAAGGAGGAAAAGGTTATATAATTTACCTTGCTCGTTTATTTATAACGTCGAATCTGAGTTGTTATAATTATTTATGCTATTTAATATTTCGAGTCGTGTCTAAAAGAAAGCAAGTCTGCAATAACAGTAATTGGGTTACGGTCCCCACGCGGCGTGAGCTGCGTAGTAAAACCGCTTGCGGGCACACTTTGATTTTACTCCAAAACCACTCCAGTCTTGCAAACTGTCCGTAGCCTACTGGCTTCTTGTGTTAACGTTAAAACTTGTAAATATCCACGATGTTACATACTTTCTGATTAACCCGTGCGTTTTATTTCTTTCCTCCTTCCGTTTATCATACATACGATGCATACATTTTTATCAGTAATTCATATGAAAGATGACGTCATCTGTCGTAATATAACTATTGTATTGCGTTATTTTCTATAGTTTTTGTATTTTTTTTTTGTCTATTTATATTGCCACCCGGTAGTTATGAAAATAAAATGTCTCCTTTTTTCTTACTTTTATCTATAGTTTTTGTATTTTTTTTATTTTATTTTTTTGTCTATTTATATTGCCACCCGGTAGTTATGAAAATAAAATGTCTCCTCAAGTTTGCCTGGAAGAGATCGCTCTAAGCGATAAGGCCGCCTAACTGTACACATATTGTAAACTGATGACTAATTTTGTATATTTTCAACGTGTGCAATAAAGAGTTTTATTATTATGATTCTGTTTTCAAATTGTATCAATTTATTGAAAATTTTTGTTTTCTCGTACCTTCTGATAGCAAGTTTATTATAATTTTTGCGTAACAACGTAGTTTAAATTATGCAATAACATAGTTATCAAATTTTTATAAAAACCAAATTGGATCTCAGACTATTCATAAACATATTTTAAAATACTCATAAAATCAATAATTTTATGAAATGTGACGTCATTATTTTATCATTTTATCTGTGGTTACTAAATTTCTAATTAAACCATTTATATCGCTTATAGCTCCATATCTACAATGTGTATAATTTAATTTAAAAACATGACCAGAATAATGTTGCACTTTCTAGAGCTTTTAGAACTATATATGTATATATACATATTCTAGCGAGCCCGGCAGACGTTGTCCCGACCTGATTAAAAATAAATTCTAGACAACTTATATACTAACTAAACTAAACGTGCCCCATGAATCACTTTTTCCACTGGTGAAAACCGCATGAAAATCCATTCAGTAGTTTTGAGTTTATCGCGAACAGACAGACAGACAGACACGGTAGGGGACTTTATTTTACATTATGTAATGATTATATATATATATATATATATATATATATATATATATATTCATTACTAAATAGAAAACAGCCCGAGAAACCCACAATGTCTACGCAGTTGTAATAAAAATATATTTATCACAAGACTAAATAAGTTTCTAAAGGGAATCTTGTATAGGGCGTTAAAATAAATCCGACTAACAAATAAATAACAATTTGCAGGATTAAGCCGTTATTTATACATCTTTCGTTCGTCCTAAACAATTACGTAAAATAATAAAGTCACGCAGTGTAAAGTGTATACCCAATTCAAAAATATAATTTCCCAGGGTCTTAAATTATACAGTGAAACGTTATTCAGGGGTGGCGTATAAAGCGTGAACCCGTTTACGTGGAGGGTACTTGCGAGAGTCCAGGATCCTCCGCACTTGACTCGAGTGCTTGTACTCCTTACCGTCACGTAAGTAGTACGGTACATTCATTAGCGTACCGACAGCAAAACTGTTACAAAATTATATTAGTGTCTTTTTACTGAATACAACAATTATATATTCACTGCTACATAAAACCAGATTTACTCGCGGTTTTGCTTGCATTAACTTAGGTTTGACTTAAATCTTGGGAATATTTTTGAAGTTATAACTTAACATAAGTTATAGGTTTTAACTTTTGGCGCGTTAGGGAAAAATGATGAGAGTAAATTATTACGATGCGCGCGCACAACGTCACGAAAAACCGACACCCTGAAGTTAGCTATAGTCAACATTTTGTTTCTTTGTATTAAAACTTTCAATGTATTAAATACCTTTTTTCTATTGTTAGTGTCGTTTTTTCTACAAACGTAGAATAAGGCGAAAGATAAATTTTTAGAAAAGATTTTTATCTTGTTACGCCAAACAAGTATAACTTCTAACGCGTGTACATAAGTACACACACAATGTTTATTTGTCTTTAATGAAAGTTACTCTGTCCTTTTCTGAACTCTGGCAACATAAATGCAATATTTCATGATAACTGGTTGAGTAGTTAATGGATTTCATTAACAAATAAACTCACATTCTCATTTATAGCATTAGTAATAGTTAGAATCTACATATATAAATAAACTTCACGTATCTGTTGTTTGTTCCGGGTAATGTCTGAAATCGGTAAACCGACTATAATTAAAATACTACTGGCAGATTTAGACTAACATAATTACTCTATTACATAGTTGTAAAATGGATTATACAAGTTAACTCCTGGACTGTCCAAAACCACATCGATGTTATTACAAAAAAGTTAAATACGTATTGAATACTTGCTTTAAAAAGGTTTCGAGTTAAATGCACCGCGGTCACTGAATGTTCAAATTCTGGTTCTTTTGTCTCGCTTTGGTTACGTTAGGTTAGACTTGCGAAAAAGGATAACGAGAATTTGCCTCGGGCGAGCGCGGTGTATTTAATTCGAAACTTTTATAAACCAAGTATTTAACTTTTTTGTAATAACACCGTTATGGGTTCAAGGATTACAAACGAATATATCCTTAGGCCTTATGATGCACTGGTTAATAGACTGTTGCCAGCACAAGTTTAAAAACAAAACTATTTATCACCAAATTTGTGAAAATTGAACAGTAACAAATTATTCGACGTAAAATTATAATTTAAAACATGGATAGATATTAAAAAATATAGGCCATTTTGAGATCTGTGACTCAAAAAATCAGCGAAAGGGTTATAAAATTAAATTATAATAGAAATACAAAAGATAGTACGTAATGAATTCAAATAAAATTCGTGGATGGAGACAATAAATAAAATCATTTTCACAAGAACAAAGTCGTGGTCCGCTCATAAATTAAAAAGTTCGAGTTAATTAACCACTTTTTGTACATACAAGGCCACGCGTATTGCCAAATATCTGTATTCAATAAATAAGTGTCAAGTAATAAAACACCGGTTCGTAAAGTTACGTTTAATACGTTAATGTATTAACTGTTATTTTACACTCTATTCAATGTTATCCGAAACTTCGATGGTGTGGAAATTAGGAAAAAAGAAATCTGTTGGGTGTAAACTGACACTTCTTCTTTAGTTTATTATACTTTCATGGAAATCATTCTCTTTCTAAATTAAAAGTAGCCTGAGCTATTCCTTATAACATCAGCTATTTGCCAGCGAAAGTCTCGCCAAAATCGGAACAACCGTTTCGGAGATTAACCGGAACAAACAGACAGACATTAAAATATATGTTTTTGTTATAAGTATCGTATATGGATATAGTGCACGAAATATATATATATATATATACTTTCGTATGGATTGAGTAAAAACCTATTATGTATATGAGATAAATAAACACTATCATCATTCTAACAATATTTAGTGGGAGTTTTTGGCGGAATCTTAGCCTGTCGTGTTATAGCTTTTATATTGTAGTCATAATATTGTTTTTTTTTACTCTATATTCTGTAATATTGGTACGTATGTAATATACTTCAGTTATTGTGCACAAATGAAGTCGATGGGAAAAAATAACACGCAGAATGAATGCTGAAATGCCACAAAAACTCGCTTGAAAGTTCTGACAAGGGAGCCATCTTGTTAAAACATTGGAATTAACACAAAAACCTTGTAATATTATTTACCTACCTGACAATTGTAGTAATAATGTAGAAGATTGGTTGCCAAAAATAAAACTAGAAAAAGCTATTGTATATATGACATTACAAACAGATAAAGAAAAAAAAACAAAACACTATCGCCACTCCCACAATATTTAGCAAAACTCAATCTTCAACCGAAATAAAATATCGCAGTTTAAATTGCCATTCGTAATTAACATGTTCGTAATATTATCAATTGAATATATTCAGAATTGTCGCAAAACAAATTTGCGTATGCATCACACGTATCGTTGGCAATTAAGCGAGTAATTCTCACAGTTCGGTTGCATCGAATGCGCTGCGACTGGCGATAGCGCATTAAATTACAAATTAGCCATGAATGTATTGTCGCCGTATTGAACCGTTATCATACTAAACATCTATAAGCGACCTAGGCCGTTACGTGCAAATACTTTCATGACGTTGGTAAGTAGGTTTGTAGGATGAAATCAGTTTCTAGTAGACAGAGTCTAGCTCATATTAATAAAAATATTATTTATCTATATATATATATATATATATTTACTCGCGGTTTTGCTTGCATTAACTTAGGTTTGACTTAAATCTTGGGAATATTTTTGAAGTTATAACTTAACATAAGTTATAGGTTTTAACTTTTGGCGCGTTAGGGAAAAATGATGAGAGTAAATTATTACGATGCGCGCGCACAACGTCACGAAAAACCGACACCCTGAAGTTAGCTATAGTCAACATTTTGTTTCTTTGTATTAAAACTTTCAATGTATTAAATACCTTTTTTCTATTGTTAGTGTCGTTTTTTCTACAAACGTAGAATAAGGCGAAAGATAAATTTTTAGAAAAGATTTTTATCTTGTTACGCCAAACAAGTATAACTTCTAACGCGTGTACATAAGTACACACACAATGTTTATTTGTCTTTAATGAAAGTTACTCTGTCCTTTTCTGAACTCTGGCAACATAAATGCAATATTTCATGATAACTGGTTGAGTAGTTAATGGATTTCATTAACAAATAAACTCACATTCTCATTTATAGCATTAGTAATAGTTAGAATCTACATATATAAATAAACTTCACGTATCTGTTGTTTGTTCCGGGTAATGTCTGAAATCGGTAAACCGACTATAATTAAAATACTACTGGCAGATTTAGACTAACATAATTACTCTATTACATAGTTGTAAAATGGATTATACAAGTTAACTCCTGGACTGTCCAAAACCACATCGATGTTATTACAAAAAAGTTAAATACGTATTGAATACTTGCTTTAAAAAGGTTTCGAGTTAAATGCACCGCGGTCACTGAATGTTCAAATTCTGGTTCTTTTGTCTCGCTTTGGTTACGTTAGGTTAGACTTGCGAAAAAGGATAACGAGAATTTGCCTCGGGCGAGCGCGGTGTATTTAATTCGAAACTTTTATAAACCAAGTATTTAACTTTTTTGTAATAACACCGTTATGGGTTCAAGGATTACAAACGAATATATCCTTAGGCCTTATGATGCACTGGTTAATAGACTGTTGCCAGCACAAGTTTAAAAACAAAACTATTTATCACCAAATTTGTGAAAATTGAACAGTAACAAATTATTCGACGTAAAATTATAATTTAAAACATGGATAGATATTAAAAAATATAGGCCATTTTGAGATCTGTGACTCAAAAAATCAGCGAAAGGGTTATAAAATTAAATTATAATAGAAATACAAAAGATAGTACGTAATGAATTCAAATAAAATTCGTGGATGGAGACAATAAATAAAATCATTTTCACAAGAACAAAGTCGTGGTCCGCTCATAAATTAAAAAGTTCGAGTTAATTAACCACTTTTTGTACATACAAGGCCACGCGTATTGCCAAATATCTGTATTCAATAAATAAGTGTCAAGTAATAAAACACCGGTTCGTAAAGTTACGTTTAATACGTTAATGTATTAACTGTTATTTTACACTCTATTCAATGTTATCCGAAACTTCGATGGTGTGGAAATTAGGAAAAAAGAAATCTGTTGGGTGTAAACTGACACTTCTTCTTTAGTTTATTATACTTTCATGGAAATCATTCTCTTTCTAAATTAAAAGTAGCCTGAGCTATTCCTTATAACATCAGCTATTTGCCAGCGAAAGTCTCGCCAAAATCGGAACAACCGTTTCGGAGATTAACCGGAACAAACAGACAGACATTAAAATATATGTTTTTGTTATAAGTATCGTATATGGATATAGAGCACGAAATATATATATATATATATACTTTCGTATGGATTGAGTAAAAACCTATTATGTATATGAGATAAATAAACACTATCATCATTCTAACAATATTTAGTGGGAGTTTTTGGCGGAATCTTAGCCTGTCGTGTTATAGCTTTTATATTGTAGTCATAATATTGTTTTTTTTTACTCTATATTCTGTAATATTGGTACGTATGTAATATACTTCAGTTATTGTGCACAAATGAAGTCGATGGGAAAAAATAACACGCAGAATGAATGCTGAAATGCCACAAAAACTCGCTTGAAAGTTCTGACAAGGGAGCCATCTTGTTAAAACATTGGAATTAACACAAAAACCTTGTAATATTATTTACCTACCTGACAATTGTAGTAATAATGTAGAAGATTGGTTGCCAAAAATAAAACTAGAAAAAGCTATTGTATATATGACATTACAAACAGATAAAGAAAAAAAAACAAAACACTATCGCCTGTCCAGGATTTTTTTATAATCAGGGCGGGACAACGTAGCGCCCGCTAGTATATACATATATATGTGTATGTTGAGGTATATCTCAGATCGGTAAATTCCGACACTATTCGTCCGAGAGCTATAAAAAAGTTTGTCCTGCGAAGGGAATATTATGATATCCTGTGATATATACATATTATATATATATATATATATAATAAGAATATTAATCTAACGTGTCTGTACTTATTAGATTAGTTAGATTAGTAATATGAATAGTGAGAAATAATCAGTGATATGTATTCCAAGGTTTTGTGTGCTACTAAATTGCTTACGGAACATGTTCGCATAACTCTTTAGGAAATTAGATAAGTGATAAGATATCGTGCAAAAGTGTGATTATCTATTACCATATTAATAGCTACCTTTTGCCCGCGGTTTCGCCGTAATGCGTATTTGACCTATACTACCTCGGAAACAGTGTTTGTTCTGCACGACAGGAACTCTACGTCCTTTAACGTGTACGCAAGATTTTATGATGGTCAGTTCAGTAGTTAAGGCAGTAAAAGCGTAACAAACGAACAAACTCACATCATCATTCATAATATTAGTAAAGATAAGTGTCAGACGTCGATCCAGTATTTATTATGTATTGGTAGATGAAGACAAAACAGTTTAATACTTTTTACTCCTGTGTTTATCAACCGATTTTCTTTTGTTAAGTAGCTATTGAAGAACTATAGTTTTAAATTTTTAAAAGTGAATTAGAAAGAGTTACTAATTTTTATTATATCATAGGAGGCAAACAACCTGGTGCGTCACGTGACACCGTCCATAGACGCAACACCAGGGGAGTCGCAAATGCGTTGCCAGCCTGTGTTTGGGGGAGGGAGAAGCGGTGGAGTGGGGAGTGGGAGGGGAGATGGTCTTCCGGCGCTCTCACTAACCGAAAGAAACGCAACAATGCAAGCACTGTTACTTGACGTCGGTGTTTCTGTGGGTCGGGTGGTCGTACCACGTGCGAGCCGACCCATTCATGCTGAAACCAGTGAAATAGCTTCAGCGTGGCTCTACCACCTACAAAACGTATTGCCATAACGTTGACAAGTCAAAGCCTTTATTTCGTCATACCTTACGCTCCGTATACCTACAGTCTACAGTTTTTGTACAACACTTAATATAGATAATAATGTGTATATATTATCACGTGATGAAGATGTTTGTACTCTTTCTTATGATTGAATTTCGACCACTGGGTGACCAGTTACACAACAGGCGAAGACGAAACAATTTAATACATTTTTCCAGTGTGTTTGTCAACCGATTGTCTTTAATTGTTTTTTAGTGTTCACTGACGAGCTCAAATGTTATCAATAAAAAAGGCGAGGCAGTCTTATGACTAAGGACTGCCGACCTAAGTGAAAACTCAAACTTTAAAAATCAATTATAGTTAGAATTATTTAAAATTCATGATTTATAAATTGATATTATTAACTGTTTTTTTCTTTTTTTTTATGTCAAAAGGAGGCAAAGGAACAGATGGGTCACCTGATGTTAAGTGATCACCACCGTCCATAGACACTAGCAATACCAGGGCAGTCGCAAGTGCTGTGTATGGGGGAGGGGTAGGGAAAAGAGAAAGAGGAAGGGAAAAGGAAAGGGCCTCCGGCACTCTCACTGGCCCAACGAAACGCAACAATGCAGCACTGTTACTTCACGTCGGTTTTCCATGAGAGGGTGGTACTACCCCGGGCGAGCCGACCCACTCATGCTGAAACTAGTAATAGCTACAGCGTAGCTCTACCACTACCACAAAACATTAGTCTGGTTTTAACGAACAATAATTCTAATAATTCCTACCAAAAATCGCCCAATGCTCCTAAAGAAGTTTTTAATTAAAGAAAGAAAGAAATTAATCTTGGCTATGAATATTATGTTCAACAATATAGAGAGATCTATAATTGTATTGTAAAACATTGATAATTTATTACATCGAATATACTCTCCTACATTATTGTCCGATATCGTTCAACAGAATGTTCAACATACAAAATTATAATTGGTGCCTTTGATAATATCTATCGCCATGCGCCATCAAACATGAACAGTAACTATTAAACAGTGAACAATTGTTAGCACGACAATAAATGTCTATACATGTTGAGTACCTACAACCCACAATTATTACAAAAGTAAGCCCCAGGGCACCCGCTGCCGCCCCGTTCGTTATTTTCGCTAAATGGACCCATTCGAAAATTAACTGCACGATTGCTTTCATATAATGCGCTTCTGTGGAGCGATTTATATCACGGGAAAGGGAAGCGTTAAACAAATGGAGAATACTGCTTGAATAAATACGACATACAAATGTTGAAATCAGCGCCCTCTGTCAATAACTGGCTGTACTACTTAAACAATTGTCTAAGTTAAATATTGTAAAATACATGTATTGTAAAATTGTGAAATATTTTATTTTAAAGATTACTTATATGAAACTATTCCATCCTAAAAAATGTTGTATTTATAATTTCATTAAATGTATAATTTTTGAATACTTATATTTAATGTCAAAATTTGAAAGAAGTTCTACTACTTGCTAAAAGATGGCGCAACAACACCGTAACGATGTATGGAGCACAGCAATATGTTATTCGAATTTATATACAACTTTCCGAATCATTAAATTTCTCGAAATAGAGAAAAAGAAAGCGATGCAAGATATATAATATCTATATTCGATTACATTTTATGAGTAAGACGTTGGTTATGTTAGTAATAACTCAAAAGACTCTGAAGACTCTTTAGTAAGTAATATTATCTAGTCATTTCATCAATAACTGATTTTGTTTACTGCCTAATTTAGCTAACTAGTGGGCGCCCAATAGTCGAAATTCGACCATAGGTAATTGATTTTTTAAAATTTGAATTTTATTAGGTTTAATATCATTGTTGAATGTAGAATGAAAAAGGGTAATTGGAACGTAAGAGTATAAAATAATACATACAGTTGAGCATAGCAACATCCTTCACAACCTTTTTGGAAGTCCTTTATTGGCAGATGCCAAAATGTCTTTTTTATTTACATGTGTGTATATGTTGTGTAAAATTGAAGCAGTAGTGTGAGTAATGCATATTTTAATTAATTTAGTGTACTTCTAATGCATTTTATATAAAGTAAATAGCTTTCTGCACTTCTCCTCCATATAAACTTTAACTATGCCAAGTTTCACGTTCATCCGTTCGCGCATTTCTCTCAAAAAGGGATACAAAGTTTGGGGTTCACGTATTAATATATAGATATCTCAAGTTAACTTCACTCACCTGAACTTGTTCCGTTGCCTTCTTTGCTAGCGCTGGATCCAAAAAGGTGATGTCAAGTTCGGAAGAACATTTCCTCACTGTTTCACTGAATGCCGCAGCGTTAACATAATAAGCACCTTTTTCACTTGTGTCTACAGGGGAATTAGGCGATAATATACCGCTGTCAGTATCACTGGCATTTGCTGATTTGCGTACAAAACCTGAATTTTCACCTGGCGATTTAAGGGGAATTCTTGATTTATCTCCCACAGATGTTTTGGATGGTATTCTCGATTGTTTTTGGGTTTCTGCCTGATTGAATCCCGTTTTTGGATCAAAGATTACGTAGTTATCTTTGTCACATCTCACTTTATTGTTGGTTGTAACTGTATACTTCTTGTTTGGACTCAAATTTAGAAACGGGTCTTCGTTATCAATCGGGCTTTCTGGTATAATTGATTGTATTTTCGGCGTAATTTTTGGCACTGATTTACCGTCTATAGTTCGTCTGACAACGGTGTCATTAGTAAATTTAAGACGTACATATTCGTTCGATATTGTCCTTCGCACAGGCGATGATAGTAAAGGCGATGGCTTAGTTCCTGGAAGGCTGTTTTTATTTTGAAAGATATTTGCCTTCGGTTTATCCATTGTTTTCGCTGGAGAAAATGGTAACTTCAGTCTAGATGTTACACTTTTCTTTTGATTCGTTTTGCTTAAATTAATCTCAGCCCCTTTTACTGTACTTTTGTATATTGGCAATACACTTGATTTTTCATCTAATTTATTTGTATGTCCAGCTGATTTTGTATTATTTTTAACAGTATCAAAAGATTTGTTTAAATTTTTTAATGACGCTGGCGTTTTAAGTTTTCTGTCTTTATTTTTCTTATCATGAGCAATTTCAGTCTGAACCCTATCACAGTCTAAGGTTTCCTTAATGAAAGTTTTACTGCGGATTTTGTCATACACTGTTTTCTTTTGTTCATCAATTAAATGATCATTGAAGGGATTGTCTAGAATACTATCAATTATAATATCTACATCACTTGATTCCGAGTTCGACGATCTATTTTCATTGATGATACATGAAATTCTTTGTTCTACTTCTACGAGAGAATCGGACCTATCACTTTTATCTGTACTCCTTGACGTTCCACTGCAAGATGATACGGAGTCAGAAGGTGTTTGCACTTCAAAAATAACTTCGTTTGTTCGAATGGTTTGTTTGGTAGAATTTTCAGGACACGAAGATCTCCGCTTCACAGTTCCCGTTGCCGTAGATGGCGAGTCCCAGTCTAAATTCTGTATTACACTCAGTGTTCCACTCTTTTTAGATCGTCTTCGGCTTGTCATTATTATCGTGTAACATTTTTAACATGATACATATGATATGGTTAGTTTACTTAAATTGTAATCTATCTAAATTTACGTATCAGCGCATTTTATAATCATTTATCATTTTATATCATTCGATTTCACTATAAGTTTATATACAAATTGTTCTAATAATTTTCTTTATACCTAAAAATACCGAAACTTGTTAAAGGAAACAAATTGCGCACATTTTACGGCATGGGATGCGTATATAATTATTACTGGAATCAATATGGTTGTGCGGTAGTCGCGATTGTAATCTAGTTACGACTTGACGCTTATACACGTGGGACTAACGGACGATGTAGTGCATACATATACTATTTGTAATTTATTTGGAATTACCCATTTCCTATCTACACGTACATTGCTTAGTATAGCTTAATCAACACAAATGTATACTTTTTTATAAAAAATGGTAATAATATGACAGTTTTATTATTATTATTTTTTATGTCAAAGTGCAGCAAACAGGTAGACGGAATCTGATGTGAAATGGTTACCGTCGCCTATGTACAACTGCAACACCAGGGCCATCGCCGGTGTGTTGCCGACCTTGAAAAGCGTTGTTCAATACTTTTTTGAACAACTTTTGGATGTCATAACATAGATGTAACACTATACAAGGTAACCCTTTCCTCTTTTCATGTAAATATACATTTAGAACTACAAGCGGTGCAGAGACTTATTACACTTTAAATACCAAATAAAAATCCTTACTAATATTATAAACTAGCTCAAACTTCCTGTTTCGCTTACGTTGATGTACATTTGCCCGGTACCTCAGCAGCAATATTATTTCTGGATGAAAGGTACCCTTTGTTTTTTTTCTATACCTCTGACGAATTGGATGCAGAATTTCATGATGATCGATTCAGTAGTTAAAATGTCAAGTCGTAACAAACAAACAAACCCACATTCACATTTATAATATTAGTAAGGATATGAATACAATAATAAAATAAGAGTACAATAGAAAGCAAAAATTGTCATCTTCATAACAGTTAATATGTCAGAATATTGTCACGCCCAAAAATCATATTTTTGAACTATTATAAACACCATTTTGATTTTAATACTCGAATAAAGATTAAATTTAGTATCTCTTTATATAATTACTTTATATAAGTCAATAGTATTACTTATTTATTTAAATAAATACGATGAACTTAATTAGAGATGTACATCATTGATAAAAAAATCTTAGGATTAAATCACTTACAATTTACTATGCATAAAGTTTATTGTCGATCATATTTAACGTATGAAGAAATTTACAAAAAAAAAAAATTACAATACTACTTTCTAATGTAAGATAAAAACTATATAGTCACGACTGTTGTATTGTATTGTTGTATTAATAATATTGTACGTTATAGAGTGTAAATTCAGATGTTACTGCAAATAAAATGTCGCTGTCGATAAAATATTCTTGTCTAGTTTACGACTCCTGAAGCGGGCCGGAAGGTAGTTTTTACGTTCTTGCCTTCACAGACTGGTCTGGTTACTAGTCGTCTTGGGAAAAAGTTTAACGTGAACGTGCTCTACCTAAATTATGCAGACTGTAATATTACGTGTTTCTATATGTCAAGTATTTGAGGACACCGTATGTTTTCGACCTTCGCTTTTTTTCTTTTTACTTTCAGACCAAGGACCAAAAGCACAAATCAAGGGTCTAAATTTTAAATTAATATAATACATTTTAATTTTTATTTTTTAAGACGCGTAGTATGCCTTTTAATTAATTTAATTATGTAAGCGGCTATACATATACATTTTTTTGCACCATTGTGGCATAAAATTTTTTTTTCGGTATATTGTATATTTACAGTAACTAATATTAATTTCGGATTTTCTTATTATTTCTATATTCATTAGCAAGGCATTTCTTATGCCGCTGATAATGCAAGAGTCCCTATTATAGATAATACAAAATATTGTCACCGCCGTGGCATAAAAATAATAATTTGCCTACATTGTAATTCACGCTAAATTTATTTTATTCTTATTTATGTTTTTCTTATTATATGCATTATATTATTATTATACCTCTCAGTAAGAGACAATATACCCATCACTACGGTACAAAATGTCATATAGATGTAGCTATGTAATATTAAGTTTTGTTGTAACTTCCTTGTATTAATCTTAAAATTTATTTCATATTGTTACTACATTTCTCACGATATATTAATACAATTATGATACAACAATAATATAAAAAAGTGTGCGTGTCCTTATGTACACGCGTTAGAAGTTATACTTCTTTGGCGTAACAAGATAAAAATATTTTCAAAATTTTCATCTTTCGCCTTATTCTACTTTAGTAAAAAAAACGACACTAACAATAGAAAAAGTTGACTATAGCTAACTTCAGGGTGTCGGTTTTTCGTGACGGTTTGCGCGCGCATGGTTATAACTTCAGGGTGTCGGCTATTTGTGACGCTGTGCGCACGCATCGTAAAAATTTACTCTCATCATTATTCCCTAACGCGCCAATAAAAGGATAACTTCAAAAGAAAAACTGAACGAACTAACAATTGCTGCGAAACTGATAAATTACTCCCAAGTGGGGTTACACTAACTTAATTACCGGATAAGTTACACCAATAAATATATCCTGGTGAAGAAGGGTGTTTTAGATGTTCAACATAAACTGTATCCTATAATTTTTTGTGAAGTTTTCTTTCTTTTTGTGTCTTTCTCTATGAAGTGATCTTTAGTGTTGCTAAATTGTTTTCTTATAAAGCTTTTTGAACAGAGATGGTTTACATTTTAATATTTATTGTGGGATCTTTTTGACATTAATTTATTGACACTAAATTGAATTTCGTAAAAAACTATTTAATAATGATGACGTAATGATTTTATTCTATTAAGATATGAAGTCATCGATCGATCCTTTCAGTAAGTTTTATTATTAATATTGGTTAATATGTAATGTTTTAGATAAAATAGTGCAATAAATTGTACTGGTAGACATTTTGTGTCAAATTTATTTCTTTTTAATATTAAACCTTTTTTTTTTATTATTATAGCACGGGAAATGACTGCACTGTGCCTGATGGTAAGCACAATACGACCCAAAAACAATGGCGACCACCGGTCGCCGCTGTCATGCCGGCCTGCAAAAACCTGGATATGCACAGGTTAATCCCGAAACACGACTCGCAGAAGCAATCACTATGACGGGCTTTTTCGCCATATACATGGTGGTTGCGACCCAGTCAGGCTGTGAAACCCTACCACCCCGCTATCGCCATTACCTCGCTCGTTATTCAGCAGGGTGCACCACGCGTAGGTGAGGTTGGCTTGAGTGTCTCAAGCCATAGATGTTATTCAACACCACTTACACCCCAAAACATAAAAAAACATAAAATATGTAATGTAATCACATATATATTAAAACCTGGTTAGAGTATACACCTATGATATAAGAAAGGAACCTGTAAATTGATTCTTGAATTACTTTTAATAAACAGATAGACAGGGAAATATTGTCTCTTATTAACATAATGTCATGTAAGGATACATACCAATAAACATGATCTAAAGTAAGCAATGTTAGTGTTGATTTACGTTCAACATTTAAACTGTTCCCATTTCATTTATGATTTATGCATTAGTTTATGTTACGTGATGATGATAAAGACTACGATGGCTTATTTCAACAAGCGTAATCTCCGCTATTTAGATAATAAGAGACAAAGTGTTGACTAAAAGCGGGTTCAGATAATGGTTCGATCGACATAAGTTCAAATGTTTGGGTGTGACTCGGAGTTTTCGATGAAGGAAAACATTGTGAAACTATGGCATTGTGATAAGGCTGTTTCTAATGGTCACAGTTACCTAAGGTTGCTATAGATGGTAGCGTAGAGCCACATTGAAGCTATTACTACTTGGTTTCAGCATTAATGTGTCGGCTCGCCCGGGGTACTACCACCCTCTCGCAGAAAACCGACGTGAAGTAACAATGCTTGCATTGCACTTGTGACTACCCTGGTGTTGAAGTGTGTATGGACGTTGGGGATCACTTAATATCAGATGACTTAATGATTTTCGAAGCAGCCGATTTCCATTTGAGCTATTTTTGTTTCGACAGTGGCTGCGAAATTAATCTTTATATTCTAGCTATATTTTTTCATTGCCTGAAAACTTAACAATATAAAAATGTACAAGAATTGCTCGTTTAAAGGTATTAGGTATTATATTAGGTAAAGGTATTATATTAGATAGATAGATTAGACAGATAGATAGATAGTTAGATATATATATATATATATATATATATATATTAGATAGATAGTTTTATTGTACATAAGTGCAGTGAGAGTTGCAACAAATAAATTCTTTTAAAGTATATCATATATTAGCGGGCCATATTCATACAAACAGACAGACAGACATTTTCAAAAATGATTGAAATGTATTCTATTACTTATTCCTAGACATTTGCAACATTTTTTTTTCACGAAAATTAAAAAAAGTACACACACGTTAGATTTACATTCGTATTGTATGTATATATGCTACTATGTATGATGAAATGTTAAAGGTTATGGTAAACGTTCGCTCGCATTAATGGAGATTTAATCGATATTTCAAAGACAGTACATTTTTTCTCGATGAAAAGTACCCTATGTTTTTTTCTATTACTCCGACGAGGTCTATTAAAAATATCATGATGGCCAATTTAGTCAAAACCAAAATCAAAATATCCTTTATTCAATTTAGGCCCTGATAAGGCGCTTATGAACGTCAAAGCTATTACCAGTTCGAAAAAAAAAACAGCTCAGTCATCGAATTGAACCGGCAAGAAACTCGATCTGGTTTATTTTTTCATGTCATATATTTGTACAGTAACATAAATATTTACATTCATTATTAGTGGATGCACAGAGAGGGGCGTCATTTCCAGACGTCACAATCGTTCACGTATTGATCCACCCTATAACTACTAATAGTACTTAGTTATGAAAGCGTAAAAATCTCACATTCTCATTTATAATATTAGTTAGGATGAGTATTTATTATTTTTTTACATATTATGTTTTAGATGTAAAACCTTTTCAAAATCTCTCGAAATTTAATAACATTATAATTTTTTGTAGCATTTTTAATAAGCATTTATAATTTTTGTATCAATTTCCGAACAATACTAGCTGCTGGGAAAGAGAAGTGATTCGTATCAAATTGCGATCACCCCTCTCTTTATATAGCTAATTCCAAATATCTTTGTGCGAAACCAATAAAATTGAAAAACAAAAAACAGAATATCAGCTCTAGCAGGGAAATGAAAGAGACGGGATGCTACGGGATAAGGCGTCGTTTTATCGGCTTATTTACGAAGTCATTAAAAATTCTTTCAACCTATATTTCAAATGTATTTTCGTTAGATGTCTGGATTAATTATATTGATACCAAAAGTTGCATTAAAATTCAGCTAGAGAGTATAAAAGAAGCAAAAAGAAATCAAAATTTAAGTATTCTGAAATATAAGGTAACAAGAGAAATACAAGAAAAATATAATGGTTGGATCAAAATATATACTGATGGCTCAAGGAGTACTGATGGTCTTGGTGCAGCATTTTATACTAACTATGAACAAAACACGGGCCTCTTCAAAATAGAAAATAATGTATCAATTATGACTGCTGAAATGTTTGCCATATGAAAAGCTCTTGAATTTGCTATCGAAATTAGCTCTGATAAGTTTGTTATACTAACTGATAGTAAGAGCTCACTTCAGCATTTAGCTCGTTGCACCTCTGGTATCAGAGGAGTACCGATAGCTTACACAGTCCTAAGACAAATACATTATTTGCAACTCAATGGCATAACATGTAAACTTCAATGGGTTCCATCACACATAGGATTGAAGGGTAACGAGGAGGCTGACCGCTTAGCTAAATTAGCAATATCAAATGGTGTAGAAGTGTTTATTTATAGTCATTATTCTGAAATATTAGGAAAATATAAAAAAAAAAACTATTTATAATATGTGGAAAGAATATTTTGATGAGAGACATAAAGACAAGGGTATTTGGTACAAGACTTTACAGAGTCAGCCTCCTCGTATACCATGGTTCTGTGATGTAATAATGAAGAGGTCCTACGTCGTTTTACTACATAGGTTACGTTCTGGACATTATCCGGCACAAAAGTTTGAATATTTAATGAAAAAAAGTCCTAAACCATTTTGTACAACTTGCGGAATTATAGGTGACGTTCACCATTTTCTGACGGAATGTGGCAGGAACAATAATGTTAGAATAAATTTAATAAAAAAATGTAATTTAAATAAACTGCATGTCGGTATGTTCCATAGTATTTTAGCAAAACCTTCGAGTGAGGTTGCTGAAATTCTATGTGAAATGAGTGAAAGATGATTTTATAAAAGAAGATGTATGAAAGGCTTTAACATTAGTATAATTAGGTTATGATGGGGCTGATATTACTAGAGTCAAAAGCCCCTAAATTAAATAATGAATAAAAATAATAATGATGATGAAGTAAAAGTTACTTTTTATGTTTTATCTGAAAACAAATCAGATTAGCGTTACCCCGGTCCTATCTCATTATTCTTCTGTGAGTATAAATGGCTCTTAGATTTCTGAATAATTAGTTTAGTGATAGTTTCCAAGTGGTTTTCTTATCTTTTATAAATCAAATAAATCTTTAAAATGGCTCATTTATTATCTATTTTATTTTCGTTAAATAAAATACTATATTCAAGATGACAAAAACTATTCAATTTTTAGAAAATTTTGAATGTATTCACGGTCTGTGAAGACGTTATGATAGGTGCTAAAATTTATAATTAATTTCTAAGGATTTGAATTAATTTAAGTAATACCAGTCCGAAATTAATTCAAAAATACTTTATATGTCATTTCTTTATATTATTTTAGCAATGCGTTTGGTTTAAAGTCGGCCGCGTTGATTTAAACTAATTGTCCAATCAATTATCAGTACTAATGTAAAAAAACTTTCGTTTATGAGATATAAATAATTTGTTGACTGTTTAAAGGAAAATATATTGGATGCGGAATTAATTTAAATCTATTGTAAATATTTTGCAATAACTTGAAAGAAAAGCAAGAACTTCATGAAATACTAATAATTTGTAGCAGGCATATTAACATTACGTAACATAATTGCCATTTCATTCGATTCCGAATACTCGAGAATTATTATTGAATAAATATAAAACTTTAATTTGAAAACGATTATTTGCTAATTATCAAGTAATTCGTAGCCTTTCATAATTAAATCGCTGGCATCAATAACGCACAAAATTTTCACTTGTTCATTTTACTACCAACAAATACGGTACTTTATAGACGTGCAAATGTAAATTAAAAAACACAATAATGGAAAGGCGTAATGATTAAAAAATGTACAAGGTTATTTGTAACATAAAAAAAATGTCCCACTCGTTATTAACTTTATTACTACCTCCAATAACTAAAACTTACAAGGTCCATAAAGTCGTAACGGTACTTTATCGACGTCCAGTATCGCCAGCTTGGGAGGTAATCCATACAATTTATTGGAACAACACATCCCCTTTATATCCGACGCAAACTTTCTAATTTGTTGTGTCGCTATACTCAACGTTGTATCGACTTGCAACAACAATATATTTAATACTATACATAGTAAAGATACGCTCTACAATACTATATTAGAAGTAACATTTTCAATAAAGAAAACTTATTAATAATCGTTATTATTTAATTAATAGCAGAATAACATATTATCTATATATATATATATATATATATAGAAATTGATAAATAATAATAATATAGTGAGAAATCATAATAATTAAAAAAAAGTTCTTAGTGAAGGGAAATATAATGGTAATAAGTAGAAAAAATGAATCTAAATAACATTATGACTACATATTCTCTCCTCAAGCTGGTGGCGCATGTTGCTGTAATATATATATCTGTCGGATATATATACCATCATATAATGAAATTATATGAAGTAAATGAATGAATTGAAATCATGCTCGTACGATGTGTAAAACACATTTAGAATTTATATAGCTTTATGTGACAAATTGTATATAGCGTCATGTGATATAATTAATTTGTGAAACGTTCCATGCGCAATACCATCCATGCGATTGAAATTAATATTAACGATTTGATAATAACATGTCAAATGTCTTGCGAAGTGAGTTTTTTTTAATAAAAATATATGTATACTATATATATATGTCGTAGAGTTATACAGAGGCGATTAAAGAGTGACAAGCTTTTAACAATTGTTACCGGCAGTCGTGAAGTTTTTCTATTGGTTTGTCAGTTGTAAAATACGAACGGTGATATGTCGAAAAATATAATTGTATAATGGAAAGAATGGAAAAATATAACACGTGTTGGCTATCTATATGTAGTATTATGTCTTGTTTTCTGTAGATGTACGAGATGAAAGACATCCCTGAATATAATTTTTTTTTATGCTCTCCGTTATATAAACATTTTGAAACATTCGTCAGTATATATATATATATATATATATATGCGTATTAATCATATAAGACAGTTTATCATAAAAATTAGTATAATAAATTAAAAGTAATTTTTAGTTTATTTATTCTACCATAGCTAATATTATAAATGCAAATTCCAGGTTGTTTCTTTGTTATACATTCATGCCTAAACCACTTAATGGATCATTATGAAATTTTGCGTATACGTTGTCAGGAGAACAGAAAAACAACATAGGGTACCTATAATCAATAGAAAAAAATTGATGCAGTCATAAGGACTACCGATAGAAGTGAAAACTTAAAACAATGGAATAACTGTGTTCTCTTTTAAATTTTTAAATTAATTATAATGTGAAATATAATGTTTAAATCTCATTACTAATATTAGTCCGGTTTTCACATTTATTGTCATTCGGAACAATAATTATATGCATTTTTATAAAATTTATTAATTAATCAAACATATGAGCTGCAAAATATCAATATTAGATGTACACAGGCCGCTATACTACGCGCGGACTGGCTTAAGCCGCGCAATATAGTCGGTCACGCTTACTAGTATGTCATGACGCGAAATCATAAGTTTATCTCCTGCCAAAAATACCGCTCAAGGCACTAAAAGAAGTTATCACTTCAAACAAATTTGTTCAAAATACACTTTGAATATATTAGCGTTATCAACATGTTTCAATTATATCAAACTAGGTCAGTTTAATCCTCGCTGTTTAAGTCAATCAGTTTAATAGAACGTGCAAATCTAACTTTGAATTTTGATACCAAACTGCACTCGACACTGATGAAGTAACACTATAATAAATTGTAGCACTAAACATTCCTTAACTTAGCTCGTGACTTAACTAAGTTTGTTGTCTCGAACGTCGCGTACGTGCAGCCAACCCCAAGTACCTCCCCGCAACTTTATAAGTTAAGTTTGTGCAATACCACGAGTTTTCTACTATACGTTACTTAGTATACTCCTTTGGTTTTTCTGTTATTTTATTTATAAAGATTTTTTTGATTGCATGTTTTTTAATACTACGTAAGTTTTAGCGTTTTATCAAGGTCTTATCTGATGTTAATATTAATTCGTGTTGTAGAGCCACGCTGAAGCTATTACTGGTTTCAGCATAAATGGGTCGGCTCGCCCGGGTTACTACCACCCGACCCACAGAATCACCGACGTGAAGTAACAGTGCCTGCGTTGTTGCGTTTCGTTCGGTCAGTCAGAGCGCCGGATTAGGATAGTGTAAAAGAAACAATCAGTATAAAATAATAATGGAGTTTTTGGCGGGATTTTGGTCTATCATGTAGTGGATTTTATTTTTTATTCATAATCTTGTGTTACTTGATTATATATTGTGTAAAATTGGTGGTGTTTTATGTAATATAGTTTGTTTATTGTGCATAGGTGAAGTGAATGGAAAATAATACAACGGACCACGAATTCTGAGGTGCAACAAAAACTCCATGGAAAGGTGTAACAAGATGGCCACCATCTTGCTAGTTCATTGAAATGATATCAAGAAAACTTGTAATATCGATACTCACTTGACAATGGCAGTAATAGTCTACTAGGAGACTGGTTGCCAAAGATGGAATGGAAGAAGAACTTGTAATACTATTAACTACTCGACAATGGCAGTAATGATCTAAAAGATTGGTTGCCAAAAATAAAGTTAAAAATAATAATAATGATGATAAATTCAATACAACAATTTCCAACCCTTCCATTAACTAGAGACTAAGAAGTAGCTTGTGTAGTGGTGACTATACAACTGATATACCACACAAATTCACAGTGCATAAGCTGATTAATGAGGAAGAACTCTCAATAGCCTTTTAGACAATTAGTTTTTCCATTTTTCCTATATAATATACACAGAACTGATGATCATCGCATAAAATTATTGGCTAAAACATTACACTGAATCTCAGTGTACGGCATAAAAGAAGAAAACATATTATGCCAATAATGAACATCGTACTTAGGTGGGTCAAGAACAAGAAACGGTGCAGTAGTTAGGGCTTAGTAGCACTTCAACACGGAGTTGGTAAATATTAAAAAGCAGAGCTAAGAAAGGGTGAATAGAATGTATGAAACTTGATACTATATAATGACTTCAGCCCGATTTCTAACACGTTACCACCTCTAATATCCGGAACGTATAAAATAAGGTTAAGTTATACCGTTTGAAATATTTCTTATCGTCGCTACCGTTCCCTTGTGAGCAAAAACAGCAACTCTAACTGCCAAGGGCCCCGATCCCGTCCGCCTTAAGTGATTTACTAGCGTAGAGCGGCTCCCGTGAACTTAGTTCGTGCCCATGTCCTGTGTTACGGAAGCGATGCTATTACGAATCTAATTCATGATTTCATTAATTTGACTTTATTAAATATTCAGATGTGTATATTGAAGAATACTTTGTAGTAATAAATTTACTTGCGTGTTTAAGTGGCACAAAGTTAATATTTGAAGTAAGAATTTCTTTAGCAGCATTGAGCGATTTTTAGTAGGAGAAAAACTTATGATATCGCGTCTTCGTTGATCTTAACATGTTCATAGTGTATGCCTGTGTAGGTATAATTTTGATACTTTATATTAAACTTACGCAGCCAATCAATAAGTGTGAAAACCAGACGAATGGTAATAATTTCAATTTATAAATCAGGAAATTTAAATTATTCAGACTATAATCAATTTGAATTTAAAAAAAAAAACAGAGTTATTCCATTGTTTTGAGCAATCGAGCACACGACTGAGCCGTACAAAATGATACCTCGGTGACATAGGCGGTCACAATTCGGTCTTTCTCGGTAATGCTCAGTTTTTGTTAGGCGATTGGTCCATTATAAAAACCGCGTCGCGTTTCATAACTCGTCCGGAGTATTCTACTCTTGTTAAACAACTTTCTTATCTACACTATTTATGAAAATTACTCGGCTACTGAAAATCATAGCATGATGATAGATATCTCAACTTCTATACATGTAAATAGTTTTGAAATGTCTGTTTGGAATGTCAAAACAGCTTCTTATTAAATGGATACGAAAGGATATACAGTTCGTAAAAAAATCATAGAATCTATGTTTGTCTTTCTGTTCAAGCTAATTTCCGAAAGGGTTGACCGATTTTGACAAGGCTTTCACTGCCAGATAGCTGACGTTAAAAGATTAGGCTACTTTTATTTTAGTTACTGTTTTGTACACGCGACTCCGACCGTATGAAATGTAGCTAAACATAATGTTTTCAGTATAGACGTGCGCATATGGGATGTGTAGTTTTGACCACTGCTTCTTTGAAACGTTCGTTTTGTAAGTAAAACGTTTTTTTGTTACAGTGAAACGTGATAGCGGTCAATCTATTCCGAATGGGGTGTAAGGGGTAATAACATCATAAGACTTGAGACACCCAAGCCAATCTCACCTGCACGTGGTGCATTCTGCTGAATAACGATCGAGGCAATGGCGAAAGCGGGGTGGTAGGGTTATACAGCCTGACTGGGTCGCAACCACCATGTATATAGCGAAAAAGTTCATCATAGTGATTCGCTTCTGCGAGTCGTGTTTCGGGATCAGCCTGTGCATACATCAGGCCGGCATGACAGCGGCAACCGGCGATGGATAGTATGTGTCTCGGTGGTCGCCATTGTTTTTGGATTGTACTGTGCTAACCATCAGGCAGCATAGTGCAGTGACTTTGACGTGATACAATAAAAAAAAAGATGGAAGTGCAAAGTAACTTCCACTATTATATTTAAAAATCATTGTTATTCTAAATAATTTTAATATACAGTGTATACTTGTGTGTATAATGTACTTAATATAATAACGAATAATAAAAGATTATATACATTTAGACAGCGTTTTCTCTGTAGGTTACCGCGAATCTTCGCTACAAAGGGACGTGCCCTTATCATACATTAAGGAGGGAGAAACTCCTTGAACGGGGTTACTTAGACTCCTTGCTGATACTAAATTATACCTTATCTCACTTTTAAATATGGTATTAGAGCAAGACAGGAGATTAGAGTACCGAAATCTAAATGCGAAACGTGCAAACGCCTCGGCAATAACCACCGAAATGGGTCAGGAAGGTGAACTTTATAACGCAATTCGGAATCAGGGAAACCGAAATGTAATAAAACCAGAATTAGGAAATTGTTCAGGAACCCTCTTTTACTTCCTTACTGTGTCAAATATAATAACTAATCAAAAATCGAAAACTATCATTTTATTACTTTCTCATAAAGTGCTATGAAAACTGGTTATTTTAATGAAATCGATATTTTTGATCATTAGAATTTAGAACGATTATTAGTAATCATATACACCAATAGAGTGCTAATTGATGTGGTCAAAAACCATAGTACGGTAACCTTGTTCCCAGAATCATCATTCGGTTTCGACTAGTTTGTTTTCACAGAGTAAATATAATCCAGTACAAAACAAACTGTCCTTGCCTTTTCACCGCCAATAAAGCGTTCTAATAAACCCAATACGCAAAACACACAACGGGGCGGCGCAATACACATTTTAACGTCGTATTACCGCTGCAATATTTTTTCCTAGCAAAAGGCTAATCATACACTAAATGCTATAAGATTAATAGGAATATACGTGTTGTGAAGAATATCCTTCATACCAGAGCAGTTTTGAGTTCACGATTATGTACGTATATAATTAAAATCAATATAAATAATGTTAAATTATTTATTCGTAATTAATTATACCAAAAACAAAATCATATATTGTATACTCTGGTTAGGCAAAACATTATACGATTTGATTTCATTAATATTTTTATTTATACAAATTAAGAAAATTGTAATTATAAGTATATTAATATTCTATAATAAATTATGTTAATTTTCATTACGATACAATATATTACTTTTCTAGCGAAAATTATATGAACGTCATTGAGTAGCTAATAACTGTTATAGCCACTAACGATTATCGCGAGAAACAATGAACTGTTTAATTTAAAGAATTTATACAATAAAAAAAACCTATGGTTGTAAAATTAAACTGATGGAAAATAGTATAAAAACCAAATGACCAAATGCTGCTGAGCAAGTGTGAGTTAATGTATATATTAAGTGATATGCATGTGTAAGATTTAAGTGTAGTTTGATAACAGTATCTTTTTGAAAGAAACAATTAATAATATAATGTATTACAAAAAATAATTATTTTATAAAACAATTATAAAATTGGAAATGCAATAGCAATAGCAATGATAGAATTGTTTGAAAATAGAAACTGCCTGTGATTCTCTTACGTTAATGTTAAAGCGAATATATAAGAAAAATAAATTGTTAGAGACGAGGTTAGTGAACGAATTTTTATACAGACAAATAAACTTTACCATTTTATCATAATAGAAGAAATTTTATTCACAGTTAATTGTTTGTAACGCCGAGCAATATTCTGTGTAGCAAGACCTTATGAAATAATATTATTTGCATTCGTAATAGAGGGGTAGTTCCCCACACTGCACCGGGACATAATATTCCTGCACTTGTCTCCGTCCGGTGCACGCATATACATGCACACTATTACAAATTCGTACAAAACCACACCTTCAACCGATGAAGATAATTACGAATATTTCGGGAAGTAACAAATCATATGTGGAGACTTTTATACTCAATAGTTTTATTTCTAGATAATAAAAAAACAGACACTCTTAAAGGCACGATAGAAGTGAAACTTTTGTATTACAGGGAAACATTAAAATTAAAAAAATACAACAAAAAGCCAGCGACACGCGGTGTTTCCACACCACAGGTGTTGGCCACACCTGACGTTGCTTAATTTCGGTGATTTGACAAGGAACCGTGTTTTCAACACTCTACCCGACACAGTGTTTACCCCTACCACCTTTTATAACACAAAAGGATGTTCACTTCAAAAAATGCTATAATTCAACACACTAAAATTAACTATTTCCAGCTTAATACTTTAAATATAAAAAATGCATTATCTGTTACAAACCGATAAAACAATTACCACGAATTTGATTTTCTTTTTAAAACATAAATCAGCAATTTTAAAAGAGATAAAAATACATAAGAGAGACGTCGACACGGTGGACTGGTTTTGGGAAGTATCGATTCGTTGTTCACAGATTCGAACTATGACGTTACCGAAGATTTTTTTAAATTCGCATATATTTACTAATTTAAATTGATAACATTGTCAGCTCACGATGAAGGAAAACATTGTGAGAAAACCTCAATTTGAGAAATGTTTTTTAGTGCCTTCATATGCGGGAAAACAGACTGTGGATTTGTTGGCGTTTGAAATTGCTAATATGTCTTGGTCTGGTGATCTGGATGAATATGGTGATCATATTTGTACATTCCCTTGGGAAGAGGACTTTCATCTAGAAAAGGACTTCTTACAGAGTGACGAGATAGAAATAAGAGAAACAATATCTACTATAGGTTATTGAAGAGTTACATCATAGTAACTTTTTGTAGATGGTAGAGCCACGCTGTAGCTATTACTAGTTTCAGCATGAATAGGTGGGCTCGCCCGGGGTAGTACCACCCTCTCACAGAACACTGACGTGATGTAACAGTACTTGCATTGTTGTGTTTTGTTCGGTCAATGAGAGCGCCGGAGGCCCACCTCCTTTCCCCCTTCCCCTTCCCATTTCTCCTTTCCCTCAGGCCGGCAACGCACTTGCGACTCCCCTGGTGCTGCTAGTGTCTATGGACGGTGTTCGGAGGTTCGGAGGTTTCTTCTCGCTCACTGCTGTTTGCAGAAGCTTGCGGGGAGACCGCGTCAGGGATACCCCTCTGGCGGTGGCTTCACTCTTCCCCCGCTTTTCACGGAGGCGTCAACTTTTGTGGGGTGAGCGCCCTTATCTAGGGCGATACCCCAGGGGTTGATCTCGAATCCTTGTCCATGGTGTTCTCGCTTCCTCTCTGTCGATGATGATCTCTGGTGTTGAAGGCCGGCTTGTGCGAGCAGACTGGGCGGATAGATCCGCTGGCTGTGCGTCGCCTGGCGTCGTTTTGCGTCTCGTTCGTCGGGGCTTTGTTTTTTCACCTCTGAGAGGGGGATCGTTGGCGGGGGCCATCAGGCTCGCCGCCGCGGTTTCTGTGACCGTATTATGTTTCGGTCCGGCCGAACATGCCCGCCTGAAGTCTTTGCTCCGGGCTACGGTGCCGGCGCGGCGGTGTCTCATCTCTCGTTTGAATACGGGGCAAATCTTTTTATTGTTGGCAGTGTGGGCGCCTCCGCAGTTCGCGCAGGTCGCCGGCACGTCCTTGGGACGGTCACAATCGCGTGCGATGTGCGGTCCCCCGCAGCGCACGCAGGCGATATTCTTGTGGCACAGCTGAGACGAGTGCCTAAATTGTTGGCACCTGAAACACTGTGCCAACCGGCGTTCCCCTCTCCAGGCCTCTATTTGTATTGGCATCATCAGCAGAGTATCTACTGCGTAAATTGTGGATGTAAGTCCGGGTGTTCTTTTTAGGTAGACGTGGAAGATGCACCCGTTTCTTCCATTTCGTCCGTCTATCTGTCTGGCGTATTCTGTAACGAAGCCTTTCTCTCTGAGGGCGTCTTGCAGTATCTGCGGGTCAGTCCCTCTAGGTATGCCGCGTATTGCGACCTTCAGGCATTGCTGCGTTGGAGGCGAGTATATAAACCATCTCGCCTCATCTTGACTCTTTAGGTATTCACATATCTCGTGGTATTCAAGATTATCGGCTGGGAAGAATCTCAGTCCCTTTCCGTAGGCTCGCACATTGGGATTATGTCCCAGTATCTCGGCGATCCGCTTGAGATGCTCTGCCCAATCAGGGAGGCTCTCAACGATTATCGGCGGATAGTGTCGTTTCACTTCAGGCATCTGTATATCGGCTGTACTCTCTTGAGGTCTTTCTTCTCTCTTGAGTCGGTGGCTAAACCTTGCGGTGGTCTAGTGATCGCGGGTGTCGTTTGCGCATGCGCGGATGGCGCCACTGCGCGGTCAGTGGTCTTGAGCTCGCGCGGTTTAGCTTTCGCGGCCGCGGGTTCCGTATGTTGCGATACGGAGGGGGGCAGCTCGCGGGCAACCCCTCGCGACGAAGCAGGCGCTGGCGAGGGTGCGCTCGCCTGCGCCACTAGCTTAGCGCGCGGCGTGACGTCTTCTCTTCTGGCGATCTTGTTTTTTTGATAATCCGGAATTGGAGGCGTCTTCAGTTTCAAGTTCTAACGCCGCGACGTCTTGTTTAGACGGAGTCTTCCTCTCGCCCTCAGCCTCCTGGAGGCGCAAGTACAACGCCATCCAGCGGATCATCCCCTCAGACGTCGACCTCGTCCGATCTAGAATTAGATCGGCGAGAGTGAGCGCATCACTCTCGGAGTAAAACGCCTGTGAGGACTCTCCCCCGGACGGCCTCTGTCGCGCCTCTGAGGTTTGAGAGCGAGTTGCGGGCACGGTGTTGCGGTGTCCGGTGGTCGGTGCAGTGGTCTTCGATGTTGAGGGAACAGGATCCGTAGGCAATGCAGTGGTCGTTGGTGGTCGGTCTGATTGGCCCTGAAAAGGGCCTTTTTTGGCGGGTCTCGAGCACGGCGCCGGCCGAGGCACGGCGGCGGCAGTGGGGCGCATTGTTACGCAGGACTGATCGCGGCACTCACATAAACACGTCCTCGCGCGCTGAGACAACGGGGCGATCTATGGACGGTGGTGATCACTTAACATACATATACATACACACATATACACAAGGGTGGTTATTTCCGCAAATTTTTTTTTCGGTGCACATGCAAATATTAATTTACATATAGAAAAAAAAAATCTCACCAAATTTGAGCTCTTAATATTAATTTTAAGTACTTACAATTTCAATGTAAAGTTTTACCATTCAAAATGCATGTAAAAAAATCTTTTTTTTTTCAAATTTCTAATGCTTACCCGACTTTTACAATATTGCAAATCGGTTTAATGGAACTTGTGGGGAATTTCACGCTCTTCAAAATAGTCTTATGTTTTTTTGTGTAGCTCCCACTGGTTCACCAGTAGGAGTCGTCAAAGTAGTATTTGAAAAAAAAAATCTCTTATTTTTCGAGCAAACCGCCAAAACTAGGAAGAAAAAAGAATTGACTCATAAAAAAAAAGTTATATTATAAACATTCGTGACATTTACAATGATAGGGATGAACGTTCATAAGAGTAATGCACCCACACAAATGCATCAAGATGCAGGGGGATTTTCCATTAAACATTTAGATTACATTTTTCGTGATCCATTAATCACGGCTTAATTGCATTGGGGTTGACTACTTAGTAGTGATGAAACTAACAAACAGATTTCGATGAAATCCTTTGATATGATAATGTAGTAATAAAATACTTTTGATTTCTGAAATGAATCCTTTTTAAATATGCATCTAAAAGTGCCAAGATCGATAGACTTAATCGGTTAGTAAGTGTCGTAGTAAAACATTTGCTTACCACTTTTGTAGTAGATGTGTGTTTACTTGAAAAGTATTTGCTATTTAGAAAAAAGTTTGTATATGGAATTAAACCGCCATTGTTCCATTTTCAAAATTATATAACGGTAAAAAACCTTAATAAACATAGGATAGAACGATAATTATGTCTTGAATTTTAGAAGGATAGTTTTGCCTAAGATTAATTTTTGTTTATTTAATTAATAACCAGTGTTTTTAACATTAATTATAATTATCTTGTGGTCTTTATAGTATCATAGAACATCGCCATTTAATCATAAAAGTGGTGGATATGTTAAAAAACCAACACTATTCAACGCAGGGTTGCCATCGTTTTGAATACTAATCAAAATGTGATCTTATGACACTGAGCAGCTTGCAGACTCCAGTTTAACCGACAGCTGTTAGTAAAGGAACAAACATTTAGAAGACGGCGACATGTAAGTGATCTTCATTCTCACAGGACGCTTCCTATTTCAGATCAACGAGCGGTTTATTCAGTTTCAAGAAATGACTGTTCATGTACCAAAGTTGTATAATATAAACGAGATAAGGGATAATAATTATGGTTTGAGCAAGGATGCATGTTGTCACACGGACTTACCTCATTTTAATGCTGGTACATACATGAATTTGCTACGCACCAATACCACTTAAGCGACCACCTCAAAAGTGGACATACCTAAACAGATTTTTAATAACAATCTTTTTATTCCACTGTTTACTATAAGTTACCACTAGATGGCGCTGTATCCAATCCACCTCTATACTAGTCGACTTATATGTAAAAATTTGACCACGGAGAATATTTACATAATAATCATTTTGCTATATCTCAACTATTAATATAATGATTATCTATACATATAATAACAATGTAAATATAACGTATTTGCACTTTTTACATTTTTGTAAAAAAATTGTTTTTTGAAGTGAAACTTCTTTAGGCGCATGAGGGTAAAATTTTTACAGATGTAACGCCACGCAGGTATGCAACGGAAGTGACGTCATTTGCAGTAAACGCAGATTTTTCATCTATTTTTTAAGTCTCAGAAATCTAAAGTTTTAGATTTGTATAAATATAAACAAGACTTATAAATTAGTTCGCCAAAGAAGTTTCACTTCTGACATGTGTACTTTGTACGCACGCACTTTTTTTTTCTTTTTCGAACTGACTACGCTATTGACCAAGCAAGGTGTTAACAGCTTCACCGGACTACTGGCGGAAAAATTTGTTTCACGTGTCTTGGAATATGTAATAAAATACATTTCAATCATTTTTAGGAATGTCTGTCTGTTTGTATTTCCACGCATCACTGCTAAAGTAGTACTGTCACGATAAAATCTCATCATCAGAGAACTATAAAGTATATCCTCCAGTAACATTTAGTCTTGGTTTCATTAAAATCGGTTCAATCTATTAAAAGTTATTGTAATTTTAATGACGACGCGATTTAAATACGAGAAAAAAGTAGATAAGTAAGTGATTTTATGACATTTGGATGAGTTGCAGACACAGCTAGTAACAAATAATAATAGAAACACATTATAATCGCGGGCACATTTAGTAACTCAGTAAAGTTTATTATATTATACTTTTCCAAGTTATGGCTCCTGTTAACTCGCATTATTGTAATAAAATACTATACCTAATTAGTTTTATATGGCTTGGCGAGTTTTAGTCTAGACATGGTCCAATCTACTTGAATAATGAAAGAGGAACACTGTATTCTCAGTGTACAACATGTAGCCAGAACGACTGCATTTACAGTATAAATATAATATCAAAATAATAGCAATATATATAATTAATTTCAAAACTAGGTTAGTGATATTTGGTATTTTATTTTTTTTGTTTATTTATCCATTTAAATTTTTTATATATGTACATTTATAATGAAACACCAAAAAATAATTTAAAAAATTTAACGCATCAAATTCTTTGCACAATTTTAAATGTAAACTTTTTGAAATTCCTTTTTTACATGTGTTGTGATAATTATCTGTGTACGTATGTGTTTTAATATCTAGGGTTTGTAATTGTAAAGAGTATATCCCAAATAATCAGTACAATTAAATTTATTCTTAACTGCAGACCCCTTTAAATAAATTTTACTTTTTTTTTAAATTGGTTATTAAGAAAAAATCTAAGTAACTTCGAATTCTCTAAATTTTCTAAAATATTTCTTTATTTTATATAAGAAACTATAAATAAAAGCAAAATTTCAAAGCGAAGAACGACCGAAATCAAATTTGCTACTGGCAACATAATTATTTTTCTCGCGGCTCGCTTCGCCAGGCATACCTTCCATTACCAAGGGATCAACATTCCGCCGGCTGCAACCCTCATATATGTACAATTTAGCATTCAAGTTTGGCACTTATTTCTCAGCGTTAAGTATCACACGTCGTAACAATCTTCGTTGTATTTCATACTCATATGCTTTTGCTGGCCGTAAAACGTATTTTCCTTGTTATGTTTGCTGCTAATATGTTTTAGCACATTTTTTTACTACGTTTCTTTTTTCACGTTCATTCTTTTACATTTGGGAAAAATCATGTGATCTTGTTCTTCTCACATTAACCAAAAAGCTTTATTATTATTTAATAACGGTGTAAAAATATATTGTTATATTAGCTGACTCGTGCCCACGTCGTTAGGCGGTAATAGGCATTATCAAGCTACAACTTTTCTCTAGAACTCAATCATATATCTTTCATCGTTAAGGCAGCGTTCGTAAGAAACGTATTCGTTCGACCATTTTTTCTGCGACTCCCCAGATTCGACCCCATACAACCTCACAAACTTTACCTCTTTATAATATTAGTATAGATAATATAATTAGTTAATAGCTTCTGCCCGCGACTTCGTACGCGTGAAATAGCTATTTTGGGCTAAGACGCAGCGGAAGCTCTCAAAAGGAAGAAAGTCCCGATTCTAAAACATTTTTCATTGTCGCTCCGCTCCTATTGGTCTTAGCGTGATGATATATGGTCTATGACATTCACAAATAACGTTGCTTTCTATAGGTAAAATAATTTTCAAAATGGGTTTAGTACTTCCTGAGATTACCCCCTACAACGGCACAAACTCACAAACTTTACCTCTTTTTAATATTAGTATAGATTATGTATTTTAATTTGTTGTGAATAAACACAGTACAAACATTATCAAACATATACATAACATATTTAATTGACAAGTAAATAAAAGTTCGAAAATTAATAGAAACTTTAATTTAAGACACTTATTAGTTCTTACTAGTATTATAAGCGAAAATGAATTTGTTTGTTTGTTACACATTCACGCTTTAATTACTCAGTTAATCATCATAAAATTTTGCAAACACGTCGTCACATACAAAAAAAGTTCATAGGGCCCGTTTCATTCAGAAAAAAATGACTGTTCCCTAGGAATATGCCAAATTTACATTAACTAGAGCGAATCCGTGTGGAGAAACTAGTATTAAATACGCATAAATTATTACTGAAAAATAAATCCCAGAATACCAGAAGGCATGAAAGCTATTTAACATATGTTAATACGGAAATTGTGCAGAGCTATTTTTTGTAGCCAAGTAATATAATATCTCCCTAATACTAAAAATGTTTTCGTTTGTAACTGTGTCGTAAAAGCCACTAACTGGAACTAGTGAAATAATAAATCAGACATTCTTTATTCAGTTTAGACAGTGACAATACACTTATCAATTCTAACCACCAACCGTTTCAAAAAACATTTCGGTTGTTAAAAATCAGGCAAATACTTGTATTACAACTATATTAATGCCCTAAATAATACTATGTTTGAGATTAAAGCGCCTAAACAAACAATATAGGTACACATCATTTTTTTTATATATTATAGGAGGCAAACGAACAGGTGGGTCACCTGATGTTAAGTGATCACCATCGTCCATGGACACTTGCAACAGCCGGAGAGTCGCAAGTGTGTTGCCAGCCTGTGTTTGGGGTAGGTAGGGGCAGGAGGGGGAGGGGGAGAGTCTTTATTAACAAGCTGATGCTCGCCCGCTTAGTCGGGCACCAAAAATAGTAGGGGTACACTCCAATCCAAAAAATAAGTGGCATGACCCTAGATAGTCCTACGCCAATATGTTCAATAGTTTTGACGTGACCAAGCCTTAAAAGAACTCTATTTTCATGAAATATCCGTACACATAGAAGATTTATTTTAATGTTTTGCCAAGATATTTGAGTTTATTACCGAACTACACATATTGGTACAGCATGCTAATTTTTTTATGTAAAAGTGCACACCCCCAGTCACTAACAATATTAATCCGGCTGATCCCTCGAACCGATTTCATTAATGAAACAAGATGTAGCCGCGCATTAATTAATTAATTCCGCAACGTTAAATTTTGATACATTTAATATGATAGGTTTTCATTATAAAATTCACTAAATATGTGGGTTCTCTTTACTAACTTCTTTCCATGATTTCATCCGTGTCGAATAGTTACTTTCTGCTAACTTAAACTCGCGACTTCGTTAACGTAGAATATGAAAATATGTTTAAATAATACATATGTTAACCCCGATTTTGAAATATTCTTCATTGGTGCTCCGCTCCTATTAGTTTTAGCTTGATGATATATATAGCCTTCCTCGATAAATGAGCTATCTAACACTGAAATCGGATCAGTACTTCCCGAGATTAGCGCGTTCAAGCAAACAAACTCTTCAGCTTTATAATGTTAGTGTAGGTATAGATTTTAAATCATATTATTTTAAAATCTTTTCTGCGTTCTTTTTGATGTCTCCTAATTCCCCGTACATCGAGAATATAACTTATTAAAGTAATTTGTAGCAAAAAGTTTTACTTTTAATCGGCTGCCTAAAAGATCGAATTACAAAATTGTACATAAACCCAATTTAAAAGTCGTTTAGATTTATTAAAAGTACAAAAATATGTATTTACTTTTGTAATCCGTGACGGAACCTTTAAGAATTCATAGATCTATATTTCGTATTTTCTGAAAAGAATTATTTTTCATTAATCAAACTTAATACTTTATATTTAAAAGTATTATAATATTTGTACTACAGGACCCTAAAAATTCTCCCTAACCGAGTTTCATTTCCATTTATCCGGGTATCATTAAGAGTATGATCCGGTGCTGCGAGCGGATAACTTATGGTCGGTCATGGAATCTGCATATAAATAGGAAAGAGAATTGCGTAGGCGCGGAGTTAGTGATAAGCGCTCGTGTACTATCTATTTGTCATCTAAGTTTCAAGTACAATCAGTGATATATTTTAGGTCTGTAATATAACATTGCACACATGCTTGTTTTATAGGTGGTAGAGCCACGCTGAAGCTACTACTGGTTTCAGCATGAATGGGCCGGCTCGTCCGGGGTACTACCACCCTTAAAACAAGCATGTGTGCAATGTTATATTACAGACCTAAAATATATCACTGATTGTACTTGAAACTTAGATGACAAATAGATAGTACACGAGCGCTTATCACTAACTCCGCGCCTACGCAATTCTCTTTCCTATTTATATGCAGATTCCATGACCGACCATAAGTTATCCGCTCGCAGCACCGGATCATACTCTTAATGATACCCGGATAAATGGAAATGAAACTCGGTTAGGGAGAATTTTTAGGGTCCTGTAGTACAAATATTATAATACTTTTAAATATAAAGTATTAAGTTTGATTAATGAAAAATAATTCTTTTCAGAAAATACGAAATATAGATCTATGAATTCTTAAAGGTTCCGTCACGGATTACAAAAGTAAATACATATTTTTGTACTTTTAATAAATCTAAACGACTTTTAAATTGGGTTTATGTACAATTTTGTAATTCGATCTTTTAGGCAGCCGATTAAAAGTAAAACTTTTTGCTACAAATTACTTTAATAAGTTATATTCTCGATGTACGGGGAATTAGGAGACATCAAAAAGAACGCAGAAAAGATTTTAAAATAATATGATTTAAAATCTATACCTACACTAACATTATAAAGCTGAAGAGTTTGTTTGCTTGAACGCGCTAATCTCGGGAAGTACTGATCCGATTTCAGTGTTAGATAGCTCATTTATCGAGGAAGGCTATATATATCATCAAGCTAAAACTAATAGGAGCGGAGCACCAATGAAGAATATTTCAAAATCGGGGTTAACATATGTATTATTTAAACATATTTTCATATTCTACGTTAACGAAGTCGCGAGTTTAAGTTAGCAGAAAGTAACTATTCGACACGGATGAAATCATGGAAAGAAGTTAGTAAAGAGAACCCACATATTTAGTGAATTTTATAATGAAAACCTATCATATTAAATGTATCAAAATTTAACGTTGCGGAATTAATTAATTAATGCGCGGCTACATCTTGTTTCATTAATGAAATCGGTTCGAGGGATCAGCCGGATTAATATTGTTAGTGACTGGGGGTGTGCACTTTTACATAAAAAAATTAGCATGCTGTACCAATATGTGTAGTTCGGTAATAAACTCAAATATCTTGGCAAAACATTAAAATAAATCTTCTATGTGTACGGATATTTCATGAAAATAGAGTTCTTTTAAGGCTTGGTCACGTCAAAACTATTGAACATATTGGCGTAGGACTATCTAGGGTCATGCCACTTATTTTTTGGATTGGAGTGTACCCCTACTATTTTTGGTGCCCGACTAAGCGGGCGAGCATCAGCTTGTTAATAAAGAAAAACCCGACTACAGACAAAGAAAACGTGCTTGTCTGAAGGTGGGCGCTATTCTACGACACAATTCTACTAATGTAATTTCAAGTTTAGTTGTACAATCTTTTAGTTCAAATGAAATCAAATAAAAACATATATATATATATATATATATATATATATATATATATTTCGTATATTTTTAGCATTTGATCACAATCTCATTTAATAATAAGTGTATAAAATGTTGCATAAAATAATAAATACGTTAAACCTAAAAGATAATTATTCCCCAAACGCTGCTGCCGAAGCACATTGGCACATTTTATTGGCTATAGAAGACTTTTTATTGTATTATTTGGGATAAGTACCTCTATCGTTTTTCCTATTTGCTAAAAGGTAATGATAAAATACAACATAAGTGGCTTACATCGATAAAACGATTAATAAATATATAGTTCTGTCTGTAAATTTAATTGTGGTCTGTCTGTATGTTTAGCTCAAAACCGGGTATACCGATTTGTATAAAAAATTTATACAAGAGAGAAATTTGTATTTTTCATGTGTTTCGTAAATAAATAGGTATTAGGATTGTCAAAAATACTTTTTAAAACTGACAGTAAGAAATATTTTTTTCTTATTTAAAAACAATTTTAAATTTGGCAGACGGGAAGTGTACGCCAAATAGAAATTGATAGCCTATAATAATTTTAGATATGGTAAAAAATCCATTAAAAAAAATTAATTCTCAATTTAATATAATGGAATTATGAATAGATTATGTAATTCATCAGTAGATAAGGGACTTAAATTGTCAAAAACACTCTTAGAAACTGAAAATATAAGATCATTATCTTATTTGAAAACATGAATCTTATAATACTATAAATATTTCGTAAAAAAAAATACTAACTTTTTTTAAATTAATCCTCGAACTATGTTAATATTACGGATTTTAATGACATTTTGTACACTAAGAGTATACATCATTCTGAAATTGGTAGACTATAAAATGTGTATGAAATACTTGTACGAATTATTAAATACACTCATATAATAAAAAACGCAAACGGAACCGCTGGTAGTTTGAAGTGTTTTATAAGCTCCTTATACCTCAGATAATTCATGTAATTTAAAGTAATTTCATGAAATAATCACTTGCCGTGACCACTCACTAGACCTCTGATAAAATCAACTTCCGTCAAGAACTCCTCAAACAGCGTATGATAAATTATAATTTAATAATAATATGATTAAAACATCAATCTACGGCGTTTGTTTTAACTTCAACTTGCTGGAAAGGTAATTATAAATTCTTGCGTGGAAAATTGCGGTAAAATTGCCTTCCAGAGTAAGCAATACTGTGATTAAATTAAGCTATATTAAGAAGGGGGAACGTGTCGAGGGAAAATAAATGAAAATATAGCCGGGGGTTATTATAAAGAGAAAAAGTATTGCCCTGTAGGCTGTATTAAAATACAAGTCACAATTGACATCTTGGGTGTTACTTTAACATAATTTGAAGTAAAACAGTGGAGTGTGACGAGGAAAACGACTTGATGGAAATTACAATTTCATATTTTCCAAATAAAATACTAGTTTATACTTTTAAATACTCGATGAAAATAAAGAATTTAACATTCAGAAAATTTTGTATTATATAAAAGTTGATAAAATATTTCAGAAAAAACTAGCATTTCCCCGCGACTTCCTTTGCGTTAATTACATATTCGGTGATGATACATACAAATTTCATCATCGATCAAATCATCGTCATCAGCCTGTAAGAGACCCACTGCAGGACCATAGGCCTCTTCCCGAAGGAAGGAATGGGCGTAATCACCACGCCAGCCCACGACGTATTGGCGATTTCAAACTCTGAGAAATCCACAGTTCTATATTTTCCCGACATACAGTAGTACTATAATACAAGAACATTTCTCAGGTTCAGGTTTCCTCACGATGTTTTCCTTCACCGTCAGCCGATAGTGTTGCCAATTTAAATTAGTAAATGTACGCGAATTCTGAAAAAATCGTTGGTACATGGTAAATTCGTTCGGCATGTATGCCGGGGTTCGAACCTGTGGACATCGAAATAATATTCCACCGCTCAATCCACTAGGCCGCCACGACTTAACCAATACCATCGATCAAATACCTCCATAGAAATCCTACAAACATACAATCATTGCGTAATGGTCGGGGTTTTCTAAGTGCGGTTGGCTATCTACCTATCAAGTAGAAAATATGTCGCTTATAGGAGTGATCCCACGTCGGCACTTTAGAGCCAGTGCCTTTAGGTTTAACGCGCTTACCATCTAGAACCAAATTGTCATTTAAAACCAGGTTAGATTGTTGTCAAACGCGAAAACTTATTAAGTACTAGCTGACCCGTGCCCACTCCGTTGGGCGATAATAGGCATTATCAAGCTCTACAACTTTTCTCTAAAACTCAATCATATATCTCATATATCTTCGTTAAGGCAGCGTTCGTAAGAAACGTTTTCGTTCGACCGTTTTTTATCCGACTTACTTTGCAAATGCGACTACGATAAGAAAGTCTTTTCATTTTTCGGGTTAGTATATACCCTATGACACTCACAAATAACGTAGCTTTCTATTGGTAAAAAAAAATGTCAAAATCAGTTTAATAGATCCAGATATTACCCCCTACAACCTCACAAACTTCACCTCTTTATAATATTAGTATAGATTTACAGTATAGATAATACAGAGCGCCTTTTCAATATTTATTACGACTGAAAATACAAAAAATTGTAGACAATGAAGTAAAACCTGTCGAATAACATACGATTTACTGAACAGAGTAGCATTCGAAAGCGATTACCGTACGCCTCACCATGCATCCAATATGCAAATACTTCAGCGCGATCATCAATCGTTCGGTCCGTCCGTTGCAAGATAAATAGTGACACTGACGGCGTGACACATGCACGTTGTGTTGCAAACCGGGAAAAATTGTTTCCACTTCCCGTGGTCACAATATTAGTCATGTTTTTCTATTCACACAGTTATTTAAAAGTGACCTATTGCTTTTACGAAATACGATGCAAATTTCGTCAACTTTAACTAAAACGAAAGTTCTTCCATTTTCATACTAGCTTTTATCCACGAATTCACTCTCCTGAATGTAGTAAATTATGTTTTTTATATTCCTCGAGAACAGCACTTTTTTTTTTGGATATTATATATTAGATATTTTATAAAATAAAATAAAATTGATTTTGTGTTCCACTAACAGCGTGTAGGTAAATATTTAATGATGATCATTTAAGTATGTAGTTAAAGCAGAAAATGTGACAAACCAACTCATGTTCCCATTTATAATTCACTATTGATTTTAATGTTATTATTTTTGTTTACTCTAATTAAGTCAATTATTAGCAATTAAAATTTACTGTCGTTTGAAATATTGATACATACAAATTTTAGAATACTAAGTAATATTAAGATATCAGCTTTTCATATTTCTATTTGGATTTAGTATAATTTGTTTCAGGTATTTAAAAAATCATACTACTTTGTTTATATATACTAAACATTTTAATTTATGTTATAATCATATAAACATTATACAGTCTTGATAAACCTAAGTAACTAAATATCATTATACCATTAAGGGAAAGGGTGAAAGGCCAAAGGGATCCGTAGGAGCGATTGTAAATCAACAGGTATTACCGTGATCCCGAATGACCGGTGTCCGGTCATTGCGAATTAACATTACATTCCATTCACTCTGATTTATCGCTACGTAGTAAGGGATAAATTTAATAAGTGTAATATTATCTTATTACGTTATAGAGTTGTAAATTAAATTGAGTCACACGTTTTATTTTCTTTAATATATTATTAATTGAAAATAACCATACTCTTTTACATTTCAAGAATATATCAATATTTTAATACAATATTTAAGCAATAATTTTCAGATTTTGTGATGCATCTCATTTTAATATCGCTGTCATTATTTGTCAGTTTTATTGATCACTAGCTGTGCCCTCGACTTTTCCCGCGTAGAATACTATGTAAAAAAACAGTAATTAATAAAATCATCTGTATGTATTAAGGCCATTTACTTTTTTTTCTCGAACTGACTACGCTATTGCCCTAGCATGGTCTTAACAGCTTCACCGGACTGCTGCCATTTACTTATCAAGTTTTATCTCGTACTTAACTCGAGCCGTCATTAAAATTACAATAACTTTTGATAGAATAGACCGATCGTAATGAATCATAGACTAAGTTATTCTCGAGAAATTGCTTTATAATCTTCTTGGTGAGATTTTATTGTAAACCCAATACTTTAGCAGTGATGCGTGTTCACACAAATAGACAAAGAGACAGACATTTCTAAAAATGATTGAAATGTATTTAATTACTTATTCCTATATACCTACAACATTTTTTTTTCACGAAAATGGGAAAAGGTACTTTCACGTTAGTTTTACATTCTTATTATATGTGTATATATGAAATATTTAAAAAACCTTATATGATAACGTTTTTGTCATGTTAAGTTTTCTTAACATAAGTCATTTAATGTTAATGTTTTAAAACAATGATTGCTATATTACCAAACTTTAATTTAAATTGTAGCGTTATTTCTTACTTATTTGTGAGAAATAAAACATATGCTTTAAATATGAAATATTCTTTTATATCTTTTTACTAACGTCAGATAGTAGAATCAATCAACGGTAATGAAAATATTATATTTAAGTATTAAATGATGTAAAAAGTAAATTGCTACCATCCAGTGCTACTAAACATATTGGTGTCAAAACATTTTTTTTTTTCTCGAACTGACTATGCTATTGACATGGTAAGGTCTTTACAGCTTCACCGGTCTACAAATCAAAGTTTAAATAACCCTAAGGATGACTAATACATGATGATGATGACAACGCATAGGTCAAGTCAACTACCTAAATGTTATTAAAAAATAGTGCCTCCACGCACTCCGCATCCCTCCGCGCGGAAGAAGTGAAACTTCGTAATGTGGAAATGAAAATAGGAAGGGGTAGAAATTGATTTTTAGTGAAATCATATTGTTTCTTTAAGACAAACTTTATTAACATTGCTTACAGTTCACAATTGATCGTATCTTTTAATTATTATTTTCGAGTGGAGAAATATCTAAATCTATAAAATTTACAATGGGATTATGATAACTAAAGTAAGATACGAAATGTTTGATTATTTTTCTCGCTCTGTCTCTTTCTGTTACCCCTCCCCAAGAGCGTTGAACGTTTAACGCAACCTTGTTGGAAGTCGCATTAGAAGATTCACTTCAACAAGGGTTCTTTGGAAATTCAACCAGTAAAAGGTTATATAATTGAGATATCTTGAGTTATTACGTATGGGTAGTTCTGTCAAGACATTCGATTTATAAATAATAAGTTATTCATAAAATAAGTACAATTGTTCTACATTCTTTGGAAATATTTTACGTAGCATATCAAAACTATTTTCGTGTCGTTAATTAAATCAATCATTATCCGTAACGAGGTATTCGTCCACTAATAAATGAAACGACACGGCCTCTACACACGGAAAGTAAGTTATATAATATTTATTGAATTCCTGTATAATGGTGCCATAAAACATTTGATAGAAAGTATTATTTTTCATAGTAATGAATGTTATGCTCAGGTTTTTAATTAACATTTATTTAATAACTAGTTGTTATCCGCGGCTTCGTCTGCGTTATTTAGTAACTTCACAATATATTCTATGTTCAGAAGAAAGGAAAAATATAGAAAATGTTATCCCCTATAGCGATAGTAAGCGAGATACAGGTGAGCGGCACAGGCGCAACCCAGGTGGTACTGCGAAGACATTTATTGTCAATATATATAGGATAGTTTTATCTTAATTGGGCACGGTAGATGGTATTGCAATCGGGTTCTAGACTTATTTAAGAAGATTTTTCGCAAACCAACTAGGTATGTGTTTGACTAACTCCCTGAATTGTTTGGTTTTACTACTGGAAACGGTGAGTATCGCTGCAATCGGATTCTAGGACTGTTAAGATTTCTCGTGCTTGGAAATACAACTGGAACCGGTAGTAACCGATCTCAGACTAGTAGCTCTATAATATTTGAAGGTGTCGTGATATTTTTTAAAGAAAAGGACCGATGTTCTATTAAGTACTCGAATATGTTTCCGTAATATTAAGAAGCTAAAAACTAACGGTTATTAATCCGTGGCTTCATGGGTGGTATTGAGTCCTTTAATGTCGAAAGGGTAACGAAAATATATAGTAATTATCGTATTATAGCTATAAACATTTGATTTATATACCTAAAATAACATTATTCCGAATTAAATTAATTAAACTGTTTACTGGTTTGGATCCAAAAACAACAAATAAGGAAATAAACGTTCAAGTGCAAATGATTTGCTTAATTAAATCTCATTACTACAATTCGTGTTCGTTAAATTTTTGATAATTCCCGTAAACATTATATGTCTAATTATACCACCTATGACAATTACAGAATAAACACTTATCTATAGTACTGTAAACATTCCGCGTAGTAAATACATGTACATACATAAGATATAATCCTTCCGACTCGGTGATTGTATTTGGACGTTAATAATTTCCTTATTCGAGCCTTAACTAATTAAAATATTTTTATTAAATATTATTATTTAAACGTTTAATCTATAATAAACTAAAAAAAGATATTATAAGCAGCGTTACTAATTAAAACACAAATCGTAGAAAAGTCGAAAACTCTGTAGCCTCCTTTAGTGAAGTACGTCAATCTCGTTTTTTGATGTAATGCAGACACTAAACACTACACTTTTTTATAGTAAGTTAAGTAAGTAAGCACAGTACAATACAAAAACAATGGCGACCACCGAGGGACAAACTATCGATCACCGGTCGCCGTTGTCTGCGTTAAAAGAATACGTGAAGAACGAGCAATCTTCATCTAAGCCCAGAAGTAATCAATGTAATTGACCGACTCACTATATTTTTTTCTTAACACCGAATATATATTAAAATCAATATTGTAAAAAAACCCACTCGAAGCACATAAATATTCTGCAAAAAGTCATTATATTATATAAGCGACATCTCAGTGAAAAATAACATATACGAAATATACATTTTTTTATTGTAACTTTAATATGTTTATATAGGAAACTATTTTTAAATTAGTTTCGTTTTAATAATACACAATATTAATTATTCTCCAAGCAAATTCGAACAATCCAATTAGCCCTATGTACGCGGTATAAGTGAAAACTTTACTAAGAATTTTGTACCCGAGCACACGAAAGCATAATTAATGTAAAAGAGAAATTGAACGGGATTTTATTCAAAAAGGAAATTTTTCCTATAACTTTTGCTTATGCATATTATACAATTAGGTATTGTACGTTTGGCTATCTTCATATGTTATTTAGAAATGACTGATTGTGTAAGACAGGATAATATAAAAAAATATGTATTTTATTCATCATCTTCTTACCCTTATCCCACCTAAGTAGGGTCGGCACAACATTTTTTCTTTTTCCACGCTCACCTATCAGATGTCATCTCAGTCATCACACCTTTTACACACATATCATTTTTCACATAATCCATCCATCCTTTTTTCGGTCTTCCTCTACTCTTATATCCATCGACCGTCATACTCAAAGCTTTTCTAGTCTTCATCTCTCCTCATAACATGCCCATACCATGCTAACCTATTACTCCTTAACTTATATGTTACTGGTGCTATTTTCAATCTTCCTCTGATATATTCATTCCTTATCTTATCCATTCTAGTTATACCACACATCCACCTTAACATTCGCATCTCTGCCACATGTAGTTTTCTCTCATCCGTCTCTCTCATCGCCCAGCACTCAGATGTGTACAACATTACTGGTCTTATAATAGTTTTATACACCTTCCCTTTGAGTTTTAAGGGCATTCGCGGGTCACAAGCTACACAAGACACCTTTCGCCATTTCATCAATTTCATGCATTTATCCTATTCCTCACGTCCTTGTCTATGCAACCATCGTTTTGGATCAGAGAACCGAGATACCGGAAATCAGATTAAATAAATTTTATTATTATACAATATTATTTTGTAAAGAAACTAAAGTTTTTTAATATATTACTCAAAAGAAAATAGGGTCCAGCTCGAATAATATTTAATTTTTGTATTTACATTATCTGTGACTATTTCTAAAATGAAACGGTTAAACTTAAAGTAGACATGTTTATTTGTCTTTATTAATGCTTTGACTGACAGTTTTTGCGTTGTTCTCAAATGCGTAGACAGGAAAGGAAATATGACTGAAATTAACATTTTTAAGCTTCTGTCCTGTCTATTCCACTGTAAACTTTCTACTCATAAGTTACTTTAGTAGGTGGTAGAGCTGAAGCTATTAATGGTTTCAGCATGAATGGGCCGGCTGGCCCGGGGTAGTACCACCCTCTCCCAAAAAACTGACGTGAAGTAACAGCGCTTGCATTGTTGCATTTCGTTCGATCAATGAGAGCGCCGCGCCGGGGGTCTATTTCTCCTCCTTAGAGAGAGAAAGATTTACGCGGAGGGCACATAACGCTTTTTTTTACGTGACGATTTCTACTAATCAACTTCTACTGCAAGCTGTATTCAGAAATTGAAATAAAAAAACACTTGACAATAATAAAAAAACTGACTTAGACGCATGAATATTATTAAAATTGAATGCGTAGTTATCGGTAGTACGCGTGAGTTTTACCAATTATATAAAGTTGATAATTAAAACAGGATATATTACGATCGTTGAGACAACATGGCGCCTGGGGTTGCAACAGAGCGATAATTTACGACCGTCCTTGATTTTCACCCCGTAACTAAACTTCCGCAGTTTTGGATGTATTTGACCGAGTTTGTGTAATTTATGAGTGTCTGTTAAGTCTAATTAAGGGCTCCGAAGACGATAAACATCTACCCGTTTTCAGTTTGTAAATATAACGACGATAGCTATCTAAATTTACATAATTGTATTTGATTTACTATTTATTTATGCATTTCATTCTATGTTTAACCAGCTTGCACTTCAAACGAAAGGCTACTATAGAGTGGATCAATGCGTGAACGATGGTGACGTCTGGAATTGACTCCTCTCTGTGCATCCACTAAAAACGGTATTGTAACGTATAATGTATTTGAAATATATATGCTAATAAGATGTACCCGATCGAGTTTTTTGCCGATTCTTCTCGGTGACTGGGTTGTTTTCCGAAACGGTGGTAGTTTTGACGTTCATAAGCGCCTTATTAGAGCCTAAACTGAATAAATTATTTTTGTTTTGATTATCATGGCAAATTTGACAACTTTGGTAAGAACACCACCAACCTAAATCAACGGTGATTAACGAGATAAAGATCGATAATCCATCACTAAGCGCCACTTACACGCCGACATTTTTTAATCTATACTAATATTATAAAGAGGTAAAGTTTGTGACCTTGTAGGGGGTAATCTCAGGAAGTACGGAACCGATTTTGAAAATTCTTACGTATAGAAAGCCACGTTATTTGTGGATATCATAGACTATGTATCATCACGCTAAGACTAATAGGAGCGGAGCAACAATGAAGAATGTTTTAAAATCGTTTTTTATACCTTTCGGCAGAAGCTATTAATTAATTATATTATTATTATAATATGATAAAGAGGTAAAGTTTGTGAGGTTGTAGGGGGTAATGTCTGGGGAGTCGGAGAAAAAATGCTCGAACAAAAACGTTTCTTACGAACGCTGCCTTCACGATGAGAGATATATGATTGAGTTCTAGAGGTAGTCCGGTGAAGCTGTGAAGACCCTGCCAGGTCAATAGCGTAGTCAGTTCGATAAAAAAAAAAAGAGTTCTAGAGAAAAGTTGTAGCTTGATAATGCCTATTACGGGTCTGCTAGTACTTTATACTTTTTAACGTGTGATTACAACCCCACCTAATGTTATATGGCCATGTAGTCTAAAACGGGAAACACGCTCTATGTAGCGGAAAACCATCTCTCAAGTACAAATGCTGGAATACACCAATATTTTATTATGTAATCATATGGCTAAGTAGATTACCCAGTATTTATCGTCAATTAATTGATAACTCTATTTGTCGCTGAAAGCTTTGATTCATATGGAACAGAACAGTACTCAAAAATTTGTTACTCTTTAGCACCATTTGGGAAGCATTTTTATGATGCTAAAGGGCAATAAACAGGCAGACGGCCTATCTGATAATAAATGGTTTCCGTCGCCTAAGGACACCTGCAATACTAGGGGTATCGCTGTTGCGTTTCCGGCCTTGAAAAGTGTGTTTCAATCCCTTTTTGAAGAGACTGATATCATAACTCTGGGAGAATACTGTATCGGGTTAACATAAGCGTCCGCATAATAAAGGTTCTGGAGAACCTTTTTTTTTATCGTAGCTCAGCATAGTAACTGTACTGTGCCTATGGTGAGCACAGTACAATCTAAAAACAACGGCGACCACAGAGAGACGCTGTTCCTCACCGGTCGCCGCTGTCATGCCGGCCTACGTAAATGTCTATTCACGTTACGCTTGAATGAGTATTACATATACAGTATATATATGACCTTATAGTTGTTGCTCTCTTATTAGGTTTTAGAGTATATGGATGAGCTACTAGTCAGCGTCGGCAAGTACAAATTTGAAACGTCGCCGAGGGCACCATGTCAAAAAGTTCTCTCCAGGGGAATGAGAGGTACACTTCCTGCAGACACCAGTTACAACAGCGAGTAACACACCAATAGGTGCTAGGTAGGTTTTCAACTCGCAATGGTAGCTAGCCAAGCGAACTTAGAAATACCGTCACCTTACCTTTCCTTCTCTGATGTCTCCCATTGTTTGCAGAGGTTCGATCCTACGTTGAGTGACATCGATATTATCACTAAGCGTGATATTTTAATTAGTAATATGCTAATGGTGGTAGAGCCACGCTGAAACTATTATTGGTTAGTCCGGGGTAGTACCACCCTCTCACAGAAAACCAACGTGGAGTAACAGTGCTTGCATTGTTGCGTTTCGTTCGGTCAGTGAGAGCGCCGGATACCCATCTCCCCTCCCCTCTCCTCTCTCCTCTCCCTTTCCCTCCCCTAACCCTTCCCTCCAAAGGTTGGCAACGCATTCGCAACTCCTCTGGTGTTGTTAGTGTCCATGGATGATGTTGATCACTTAACATCAGGTGACCCACCTGTTCGTTTGCCACAAGTAATTAACCCAATCAATATACAGTCTCGGAATATCCTAATGAAAAACTCGAACTATTAATTTAAAAATGTGTAAGATTTACTCTATCACGTTACTCGTAATGTAATGCTTAACAAACACACAAATAAAAATTATCCAAGAAATGTCTATAGTAAATTTAAATCTATTAAGAATTTGTAAATTAGGTATACAAAAATGTTATAGATTAGTTACGAAACGAATGCAATACCAATGAAATCCAATTAATATACCATAGCTCTACCTGCATAAACAAATGGAAATACTACTCTAAAAGATTGCAGTTTGGAATAAAACTAAATTCATTTTTTTCATCTCTCCAATATTCGGTCATGGAAGTGAATTATTAATCATATAACCCAATATGATCGTATCGATCGCGAATGTCAATAGGCAAATATTCGTAAATGTGGCAAATAAAATCGAATCGTATCGATTTATCATCAAAAGTCGATCAGTTAATTTTTAATAGCGTCGTCCCAAGTCCCTAATTCCCTACGATTATATCTACATTATTTGATCGGTGAGTTCATTTGTCATCAAAATGCGGTACAGACACGCTCAATATCCAGATACGTATCTAACTAGGTGCGCAGGGGTCAGAACCCCACATATATTAATACTTTTTTTTAAATTTCAATCTCTTTTGAATCAAAATACAAATGTGTCTTAAACAATATAATTGAGATATTTATTTTTGTTAATTGTAACACGGCAAAGTGACTGCACTGTGCCTGATGATAAGCACAGTATAATCCAAAAACCACGGCGACAACCAAGAAATACACCGTCTAATACACCGAGTAATACTCCGTCGGTCGTCGCTGTCATGCCGGCCAGTTTGTGATAAAGTTTGTCAATAAAATAATATATACTGCTATTCCATAGCTATTCTGATTAATTCGTATTATACGTTATCTTAACATTTCATTTACAAGTACAACATTATTCTATCATTATGTAATATATTTATTATAATTTCCAAGTAATTTTATATTGTGGTTTGTTGTGTAATATAATCTAAACCACAGGCGCTCAAAAAAAAAATCTACAATGTAATTGTGGAAGAAACGGAACGAGACATATACGATAACCATCAAAGTTCTTTAAAAAATAATATATGGGTTCCGTAAAATTATTATTCAGTATAAATTGAATATCATATATTAACCCAATGTACAGTATCCATTAAATCAAGTTTACTCATTATTATTTTTTTAATTTGAAGCCAACGTATTTATAGAAGACATTTTAATATAAATTAAAGTAAATTTAATTCCCATTGTTATCACCATAGACAAGCCAATTACTCAAAGACAATTTACTACACTTTGAACTAATAAGCTGTTGTGAAACTCTTCTATAGTAAATTTGAACGTGTAATTTATGAAAAAAATCTTTTTAGGGATAAAGTAAAAACAAACGAAACTTAATTTTTACTACAAATGCTTCTTAATTTTTTTTTAAATCCTCCGAAAATAACTCAGTGCGAGTTTTGCATTATACCAATAATAAATCCCCCTATAACTCCCAAATACATTCCTGTAGAAGTGCCACGTTGAATCTAAAATGCCCTTTCGGAAATTTTCATTTATTACTACTGCCGGAAAGACTTCTGATTATAAGTGAATTAAGCCACCGAGTTTATTATTCAAGAGCGGGGTCGCCGTAGAAATAAGTTTAACTGTGTTGATGACTTAAGTTTCTGATAAGATTGTATGAAGAATTAATTAACTTTGCTTACTGTCTTATCCAAAGTAAGGCTATCTAACAAGGTTATTTTAATAAATATTAAATTTATATAAAAGTATGACAAATTTTTGTGTACAGTTTATGTGAAATAAACTTTGTGATAATGTATTTAAATTTGAATGTTTTAATATTATATATACAGATTTTACAAACCATAATGTCATTTACATTACATTTACAGCCCAAATAATATTAGTATAATATAATAATCAAATCATTTTAAGCATATAAATATGTTGGTTATGACATAACATATAGTTCGATATAATTACAAGGTTTATAAAGATAAGAAGTTGTAAAAAAATTATAAACCACATTATATTGAAAAATTAATGTGTATAAAACATTCAATAACCAATCGATACATTTATAGTTTTTAAGCTTTATATGAAACGAACTTCTGATACATCCGAAATATAAACTTTATTGTTTATATCAATTGAAAAAGTTTTCGTGACGTATTAATGTGATATTACACTGGGTGACTGGTTACTCGTTAACATTATATTTACAGGATACTCATTGATATTAGTTCTAAATCAATTTTAAAAAACTAGTGCTTTATATTTAATTATCTAGACAATACAAAAATTATAGTCAATCCTCTACCCGTGTATGTGAAAGTTCACTGTCAATGACCGTCGGGTGTAGTAAAAATGAAGTGAAAGTGATGTCAACCAATTAACAAAGGATAATTTTTTGAAGTTTAAACTATTAAAAGGGCTTAGTGTTTTTTTTTATTATCGAAGGTTATAAACTCCGCGACACCACTCGCATGTTTTGTTACCGGTTATTCAACCTAGATTTATTTAAATTTGTACCCACACTTTGGAGAGTCTTAAAGCAAATTTTAACTTAGATTCTCTTTGTTGTTTATTAACATTTGTTTTGATATTACTATCTTAAATGTTTTATTATAGTAAATTATCTTACATTATTATGTTAAATGTGACCATGAACTATCTCACACGATTGAAGATTGCCACTCTTTAAATAGTCACGGTGTATATAAATGACATCAAGAATATGGCTACTTTTTCTAATTCCTTTTTATCTTAGAAATCCAGTCTTACAAATTACAATGAAAAAGTGCAAATTCTCATGTAGTCCAACCGATGTTGCACAGTCAATATGTTCTATATCTATGTATTAACAACTTCAATAGTACTATATATAGTCCTGAGGCCAGTCATATTAGGTTGATACTCTTGAAGTCTAACCTGGAATGTCTCATGTAATAGCGTATGTAGCCAATCACACCCTTCAGGAATACGACACTGCGAGTACTGATGCTTTGCGAGAGAAATAGATGAGAAACGGGTGGTCCCGTAATTGAAATATTCTAGATACTTCCATTTTTGATACTATAGGGTCACTACTAATTATATTATATTTGTCTCATTAAAATGTAAAGGTAAAGCTAATTATTTTTAATTCCTACACAAATCTAATTACCACACCAACCCTAGCTGTTTTCCATATATTTCAATACTCTTAATAACTAAAAGTCTATCTATTATTATTGAAAGATGCTACGAACATATATACTAAGTATCCAAAGCTGCTTACGTTATTTTTTTATTATTAACCCACTTATACCCAACTGAGTGAGTGACCCATTAACTCACGACCAGACTAGGCCCCCCTCGGCAGTAGCTCAAGCCTAGGTCCGTTCCCTCGGCGTGGAGCCCTTGAGTACGCTGCTCGCGCGATACAGTGACACAAAATCTTACATCACTGCGACAACATTACACATATCACCTCCACACACGTGCACGCATACACGCTTACACATGCAGGTGGAAGGGTTTTTTTTTTTTCCCTTATCAAACTGAAATAGTTTAGAATATTATCCGATACGAAATATATATAAGAGTTGTTGAGGTATGTATGCTTGGTACACATATATGTTTCAACAACTCATATATGTATGAATAGTTAGCTTAGCTTAGGTTAGCTCAGATAGGTCGCGAATTGCATGTATCAGGCAACAGCCAAAGCCAAGGTGTGCTTGAGCTAGTTGTCAAAGTAAAATCGGCTGAGTGCCTTAAGCGCTCGCCTTAGTAGTCCGGTGAAGCTGTTAAGACCTTGCTTGGTCAATAGCGTAGTCAGTTCGAAAAAAAAAAAAAACATTAACTCACTGACTAAAATTTTGCAATATTTCCAGCTAAGAATCATCTTATTTTCCACTAACATGACAGTTTGCAGTTAACATGAATTTTATTCTTCACAAAATATTTTGTTTTAAAGTGTAATCCACCGAAATATGACTGTTCTATTTTGTTATGATATAAGAGTATTGCAAAAGTTTTTCTTTCATAACATAATATATATCAAAAGTTTTAGTTTTCGTACGTCGTCATATATTACAGAAAGGAGTTTGCGTGTGTAACGACACCATTATTTTCTCACATTGTTAAGTCACATAGAAATGGAAACGGGTTCAGATCTAACCCTGCGACCGGGTGCTTCTCAATAAATAACACCAAAGGGTTCACTGCGGGCCTAACGCTATTCCCTCACGCGACTACTTGATACAAGTTTCTGCAGTAAACTATGTACACTGCTGTAGACAATAGGCTACTAGAATAGTTTAGCTTAACTGAATAGTTTAGCTAAATGAATAGGTTAGCTCAGATAGGTCGCGAATTGCATGCATCAAGCAACAGCCAAGCCGAGGAGTGCCGTGCACCCTTGAGCTAGTTGCCCAAACAAAATCGGCTGAGTGCCTTAAACGCTCGCCTTAGTAGTCCGGTGAAGCTGTTAAGATCTTGCTAGGGCAAAGCTTAGTGAGTTGGAGAAAAAAAAACAGACTACTGTGGATGGAATATATGTGAGATCGCTTAAGCCGGTATGATGTTAGAATTATAAAAGTACAAGAAGAGGTTCAAGCTCTTGGAAATTTGAAATCCTTTAACGGAGTCTCTAGTAGAGTTTAATCACCAATCAAAGTTAACATTCGAGGCACAATCTGAGTATTGCGAATTATTCTGGTTTAAGTTATATTAATGCCCTATATATAATTATGGTTATTTTGTAAATTTTATACGAGGTCTGTTCAAAAAGTATCGCGTATTTTGAATTTCCGCGGGCTACGTGTATTTGATTTTTTTGTAGCGTTATGTTGGTACTCATGTCCCTTACTTATGCTGACAAGGTCGGCCATTTTGAATGTTTAGTTAATTTTTGACAGCTGTTGTGCTTGGATGTGTTTTGACTCGTCTGCGATTTTACCTATTCCAAAAAATGGATCAAAGAATGTATCGTGTATGCTTTTATCAAAACCTTATTTATTTGTGTATAGAATATTACCTAAGTACAGTACTTAGCTTTTGCTTGATACATTGAGGAAAAGACAGAGATAGTCGGCTAAATTCGGTTTCGTATAGTGTTATTTTTGTCTCTCGCATTCATTACGCTGTTCAATAGAGAGAACTCTTTATAACAGCGAAGCAAGCCGATTTCAGCTGGGTTAGTTTAGCTAAGTTTGGTTATATTCGTGATTTTGCGTAACCAATGCAACAGCTCAATCCGATGTTAGCCCTGAGCCCTGTTAGTTTGACCAAGCGCTCACCTTAGAAATCCGGTGATGCTGTAAAAACCTGTCATACCAATAGAGTAGACAGTACGAAAAAAATATTGCCAGATGTCTCGCTCTTCTCCCAAATGTCCCAAATCAAATGGGGGCGTCAGAAGAAATTGGTTTTGGTACAATTTTGAAGTTATTATTACTCAACATAAAAATAATTATGAAAATAAAATCAGAAATAACTTTTAAGGTTAACTTGAAATGATTTCTTTTATTTTACGTTGATATTTACTTTTGTTTGCTATTCGAATATAAGTTAAAATAGAATGTTTAAGTAATTTGCTCTAGATTATAAAAATAAGATCATCGGCAGTGTACACAAACTCTAATGTCTGCATTCGCCCGCCCTTGACGTAATGCCATACAAGAAATGTCGTAAATTGAATGTATGCAAAGTTTATTACGATTTCAAAATGTTTTATACATAAATGTTACGAAACTTTTTTTAATATTATTAAAACATCAAATTATGGTATTTTGCACTTTATTATTATTAAATTGATATATGTCGACGTATGATTCTATATCACCGTATTACAATACTAATGGTATGGACTTGTCATCTATTTAAATACAACCAAACTTTAAGATTTACAATCTTCGTCATTGGTAATACTTTATAATCGTATGCAGTATATTATTTGGTGTATAAGATTCTCCTTTGTAGAAACCGCTTTCCCTTAGCTGAGGCCTTTACAAACTCTTTTGACAACAAAATTGAAGAACTAAGTACACCTCACTTTACACGTATACATCTATACTAATATTATAAAGAGGTAAAGTTTGTGAATTTGTGACGTTGTAGGGAGTAATCTCAGAAACTACTGGTCCGATTTGAAAAATTATTTCAGCGTTATATAGCTTATTTATCGAGGAATGTTATAGGATATATATCATCACGGTAAGACCTATAGGAGCGGAGCACTAATGAAGAATATTTTAAAATCGGGGAAAATTTTCCTCTTGAGAGCTACCGTTGCGTGTTAGCCCAATTAGTCTACTATAAATTCAATTAGAAAAAATATAGCGTGTGTAATTGTGAAATAAATGTTTTTTCATAAGTCAGTTTTATAAGTGTTACTTAAATTAAAATATACGTTTTATTTTTATTTTTGTCTGTTAATTTCTTCAACATAATCTCTGAAATAATTGAAGCAATTAAGCTTTTATTGACGGTTACAGAAATTTCCAGAGACTATTTTGACTTATAGTTCTTTACACTTTTAAATAGAAGATTAACATTAAATTATAATTTTGATAAGTAAAGAATAAAGTCCATTCTTAATCAAGTAAAACATCCATATAAAAACTGTATCAAAATTATAAAAAAAACAGCTAAACAATATATAACAATGGTCAATAGATTTCCAAGGATTCGATTCTTAAATCGTTTCAGTACGCTTGTCAGGTGCAATAGCAATTTTATCCGGGTGAAGGCGCAACCTACCCAGACTCGGGGGTCAGACAGTCGGCCTCTTTGAGAAACGGTTAACCTTTATTTTTATTGCTATCCTTCCTGAATATGCTTTTTCTGCCTCCTCGAAGGCACGTCGCTCTTTTATAGCTCATTTTCATAGATTATAAATATTAATGGGTATGAATTTTATGAACGGCGATAGGAATTAAAATCGCAAAAAAAAATTACTACGTTTTTTAATCAAAATCTGATGATCTCATGACCAGATTTAATTCAGATACTCATACCGCTTAGATTACGATATAATTCTTAATAACAAACCTATAGAAGTTTCGGAATTGATTTAATCGTTCCGGAGATCAACTTTTGCAAACATATTCACAATCTATATAATCATAGTATAAATACTCTTTTTTTCTCTCGATCTGACTACGCTATTGGCCATGCAAAGCCTTAACAGCATCATCGGACTACTAAGGCGAGCGCTTAAGGCACTCAGCCGATTTTATTTTAACAACTAGCTTAAAGATGCACGGCACACTTCGGCGTGGGCTGTTGCTTGATTCATGCAATTCGCGATCTAACTGAGCTAACTAAAACTAAACTCTACATATTTATACTTATATGACTTATTGAAATATATATGTGTACCAAGCATACATACCTCAATAACTTTTATAGTATTTTGTGTCGGATAAATTTTCCTAAACTAATTCAGTTTGATAAGGGAAAAAATTAATCCTTTCCACTTTTAAGTGTAAGAATGTGTGCGTGCACGTGTGTGGAGGTGATATGTGTAATGTTGTATAGATACTCTACTTTTAATTTATCATACATCCAAAGATATTATCCTTACTACTATTATAAATGTGAATGGGAGTTATTTGTAACGCTTTCATCCTTTAACTACTTAACCGATCATCTTAAAATTTTTCTTTTCCGTTTTGTCAGATGTATATAAAAGGACAGCGCTCAGCTAGTGCTTATAAAACTCCTTAAACACAGAGCAGGTGTCCGTAAGTAATTTAGAATAGAATAACAATCGATATTCGTTGAAATAGCTACAGACATCGACCGCATCCGCCGTCTCTCCGTCCAAGTTTTATTGTCATCGCCGGCTGCATACAAACTTCAGCCAATATCTAGGCTTATCGTTACGACAATATTTCTTCTAGTGTTTATATTGCTTTGCTAGTTAGCTTCTAAAATAAAATCTAGATATTCAACGTGATGAACGCGTTGATGAATTTCGTTTTTATTTTATACGAGAGTCGTTTTAAATGAAAATAACATGAATAAATCTTTTAAAATATGTAATTATTTAAGAATCTATGTAAAAAAGGCAGAGACGGTTAGTTAACAACATTTTCTTTTTTGCTTTTTTAACCGATCTTCTTTTGTTTATTTATAGTATGTATATGTATAAGCTTTAGTGTTATTGATAAAAAAATTGAAATATTTCAGTATTTTTCCGTAATATTATTTAAAATTTGAAAAGTTTATGAAACAACAGAATTTCGGCTACTAGATGGCTTCTATGAAGGATTTCGATATTAATGCTCAATACAAAAAAATAAAGACCCGTCTGTCAAAACCTTAATTTTTTAATGCTAAAACGTCTCTACTACTGAGCTTTTAGTCTCCTTTAGACAAGTTTAATTACCAAATTAAAACAGTATATTTCTATAACATAATTAAATTAGATTAATAACAAACTTCATTAGCGAGAACTCATGAGCGCGATGAAATGTCCCATCGGTAATATCTCAGGAATTAATTAATCATCTCATCTCTGTTTTAAACTCTTTGTGGTATTTTTTTTTTAATTTCATGGTTTTGAACTCAAGGTCTTTAAGTTGTGCAGTATCATACAGTCTTTAGAATTATATTTACCTACTTAAAAACGACTAGGTTTTCAATTGGATTGTATTTTTTAAAGGTTTGTTACCACAGAACTTCTTAATTTATGGACTTTATTTTTTTATTTATGGAATTTATGGACTGGTTTAGAAAATGATTTTTTTATCGGAAAGCGGATATTTTCAAAGTACTATTTATATGAAGATCATTAAAAAAAACTATGAACGGCAAAATTTGAAATTCATTCTCGGTTTATAAAAACAGGAAATCTAATAAAAATGAATATGTTATATGAAAAATTAAAATTAGATTTAAGTTATTTTAAAATGTTAAACCTCATTTGATGATATAAGGACCGCTGGCCTGCACAAAAACCACCTCCGGAAAACTCGCGTCAATGCTTAATATAATTAGCATTTCATTATATTTTGTTCGTAAAGCGTTCACCAATAATTGACATTAAGTTTCGAAGGTAAGCCAGGGAAATATCTAACATCGAATAGGAAATGTATAGTGATTGAAAAATTAGCAGGTACTATGGTCAAAGAAGTTCTGGTGCATTTTTCTAGAATATTTTTTTTAAGTCTGCTTAATTGTTTATTAACTCTTTCTTATTAAACACATATGCCTTTTCAATTCAACGTTTTTAAATCATTGTTTTCTATTTAAACAGAATGGGTAAAACAACAGGCTCGTCATTATTTCAATACCAATACAATTTTTCGACATACAAGTCGGTGGTTTTTATAGGTGGTAGAGCCACGCTGAAACTATTACTGGTTTCAGTATGAATGGGTCGGCTCGCCCGGGGTAGTACCACCCGCTCACAGAAAACCGACGTGAAGTAACAGTGCTTGCATTGTTGCGTTTCGTTCGGTCAGTGAGAGCACCGGAGGCCCACCTCTCCTGTCCTTCTCCCTTCCCTTCCTCCCCTCCCACCAAACACAGAATAGCGACACACGTGTTCCTCCCCTGGTGTTGCAAATATCTTTGGGCTATGGTGGTGATCACTTAACATCAAGTGATCCAACAGTTCGTTTGCCTCCTATGACATAAGAAAAAAAATTATAAACAACCTCTTTGAACCTTCAAACATATCACCGCTCAAAACATGTTTAATACATTTCAAAGAACATTAATTTCAACAAACGCAGGAAACTACTATAAAACTCCAGGTAATGAAACCCGTCCAGTTAAGTTTATTGTCTCATCTTTGAAGTTACATAACGGTTAATATTTTATTACACTCGGAACTAAAGGTAACGGGCTTCCTCTATCTACCGACTTTATCTTCTGGTAATTGGATTTATTCAAGATATGAATCATATTTCAGTAATAAATGATTTCAAAGAGAAAATAATACAGTTGTAGTGTATAGCCGGAATAGGATAGGTAGAAGAACATGCAATTTTATTACGATTTCGAAATACTACAACGATGTACGGTGTCCTGCCTAAATTCAAACTAAAATTTAAAAAAATACTAGACCAAATATAAGTACTAATCAATAACATCTGGCAATATTTTGGAAATATATACTACTAGCTATTCCCGCGACTTCGTCTGCGTGGAATAGTTACTTTGGGCTAACGCTAACATGCAGTGAAAGTTCTGAAAAGGAAAAAAAAGCCGACTTTGAAAGATTTTTCACTGGCGCTCCGCTCCTATTGGTGTTAGCGTAATGTTATAGCCTTCCTCGGTAAATGAGCTATCTTACACTGAAAGATTTTTCAAATCGTACCCGTAGTTCCTGAGATTAGCGTGTTCAACAAAACAAACAAATCCGCCAGCTTTATAATATTAGTATGGATTTAACGTAAGTGTATTTCAAAAGAGTGAAAATATTGTTATATTTCTTTGACATGATGTTACTTAACACCTTGGGTGTTATTATAAAAAAATAAATACGTATTGGATACTTACTTTTAAAAAGTTTGGATACTTACGTATTAAATGCACCGCACTGGCCGAACGTTCGACATCTTGCTCTTCTAGCTCTGTTTGATTAGGTTAGGTTACACTTGCGAAAAAGGATAACACAATCTTCCGTCGGCAAGCACGGTGCAATTAATACGTAAGTATCCAAACTTTTTATAACCAATTTTTCAATACGTATTTAACTTTTTTGTAATAACACGAAATATGTTTAAATAATTTAAGTATGTTATGCAGTTTAAAAACTGAGTTCGTTATTATTCCTTGGTACCCTGTCTGGATTTTTTTTTCGAACTGACTATGCTATTTGACCAAGGAAGGTCTTAAGAGAGAGAGAGAGGTGAAAACTATACCAAGTAAAATATTTTTGTGCACTGCATTTTATATCTGTCAATGTCCACAGCGTATTTTTAAACTAATATATAGCATTTGCTATAATAAAAACCGAATAATATGCATAAATAAAACGTATGTGTCTAGACACGATTGGCCTCACTCTGCAGTGCGTCAATTGAGTAATACGTATAGAAAGTCCCAACTAAGAGCAGCCGTACACAAGGGAACAATAAACAGTGCGGACAATTTGTTTAATCAAAAACAAATGTGCTCCTCCCGGTCGGACCCGGGGCGATGGCGTCTCGCGTAACGTGACACTCTTTTGTTTTTGTTGTCTCATTTTTTTTCCCGGTGAGATTTATCTTGTTAAAAGATATTAGCGATAAAAAATCTTAATGGAAATGAGGATAACAAGGGGGGGAGGGACACCATGTCTAAAATTTGTTGTCATTTGTTCCAAATTATTGTAATACTAGCTGACGTCTGTGACTCGCTCGCACGAGTATAAGTTTGTTATGTCATGAAAAATACACATTTTATTTTAATGAACTACGTGTTGACTTTCTTTTGTTTGTTAAGTTTTAATTTTATCATTGATACAAAATGCATACAAATAACCCTTCCGCCTATTTTAAGTTAGCATTTTATTATAACTGCTTAGCTACTACGAAAAGGTGTGATAACATGTAGCTTAGTAAATACTTAGAAATGATCTCTATCTGCCACTAAAAACTTTGTCAAAATCGATTCAGCCGTTTCGCAGATTAGCCCAAACTAAAAACAACGACTTTAATAATTTATTAACTAGCCGACACCCGCAACTTCGTCTGCATTGTTTATTATCTTAATACTATATTTTACGCAGAGAAGAAAAAAACAGCATCACACTGCTTACCCAACTTATTGACAGCAAGAAAGCACACTGCACTGAACACGTAGTTTCTTAAAATTACAATAACATTATATTATATAATGTCATCCTGATATCGTTTTTAGATAATGACCAAGTGTTTAAAACAGTAAAACTAAATAAATATTGCCCGAAATCCATCCAGTACTTTTTAAGTGATGCACCCACAACGGCAGATCTCTATAACTTTAGTTATATAGAAATGAAAAGTTTGTGAGTTCCAAGTGTTTAAAACAGTAAAACTAAATAAATATTGCCCGAAATCCATCCAGTACTTTTTAAGTGATGCACCCACAACGGCAGATCTCTATAACTTTAGTTATATAGAAATGAAAAGTTTGTGAGTTATTTCATGATTATAATTTACTAGCAGGCCTGGCAGACATTGTCTCGCCCTGATAATAAAAAATCTTGAAAAATTATATACATAAGCCTTCCTCATGAATCACTTTATCTACTGGTAAAAACTCCATGCAGATCCGTTCAGTAGTTTTTGAGTTTATCGCGAACAAACAGACAGACGTGGCAGAGGACTTGGTTTTATACAATGTATATATATATATATATATATATATAGTCCTCCTCATCGATTTCGATGACAGCGACTCCAAAACGTTTCATTTCTTTCGAGCGTGGGCCCTAATGTGACTTGCGAAACCAAACTTGCTCTTGAAAATCCGATCACATACAGAGCAGTGGAGCTGGCCATTTTGATTGTATGTATACGTGTAAGAAGGTTTCGGTCTATCTTTTGATACTTGGCGTTTATCGTCAATTATTTGCAAACGATTGTCCTCAAACCTTGCAACACTTTTAAAGATGGTAGAGCGCCAAGACGACCGTTGTAAAGCGAGATTCTCCCAACACGTATGATCAACACTGCAAGCGTTCAAATGCCTTTTAAACACATCCTTATAACGCAGATACTGACCACCGTGCTTCCGTTTACCCTTTGCCATCTCGGAGTAAAAGACTGCTTTTGGCAAGCGACGGTCATCCATGCGAAGTATGTGTCCACACCACCTCAGTTGATACTGTATAAGTAGTGCTTCGATACCAAGGACTCCGGAACGACGCAGGATTTCGGTGTTAGATATATGGTCCTGCCATTTTATTTTCATGATAGATCTAAGACATCTTAGGTGGAATATGTCGAGCTTTTTAATATCTGCTCTGTAAGTACACCATGTCTCTGCTCCGTACAAAAGGACTGGCACAATTAGTGCTTTGTACACACTGACCTTTGTCTCTAGTTTTAAGTCATGGGACTTCCAGACGCGAGCATTAAGTCGTCCGAAGCTTGCAGCGGCTTGTGCAATGCGAGATGGTATCTCCGTGGCGAGAGTGTTGTCGTTTCTGACACTACTACCCAAATACCTAAACTGCGGTACTTCTTCTAGTAATTTTCCATCTAGATATAGCCCCTCTTCAACCGCTTGGTAGCCTCTTGGTGGTTGTTTAAGTATTTGGGTCTTGGAGATATTGACAACAAGGCCAAATCGTTGACATGATTGATGGAGTGCATTGATATAGCTTTGTAAATGGATCATGTTGTCAGACAAGAGGCATACATCATCCGCATACAATATTTCTAATATAGACATTGTATGTACTTTGGACTTTGATCTGAATCTCGAAGTATCAAAAACGCCCTTTTCGGTTCTAACATTTAGTTGGATTTGGTCATTACAATACTGCAGCGCGTCTTTCATTACATAAGCGAAGTATATGGCAAAAAGAGTGGGCGCCATAACACAACCTTGCTTAACCCCGCTTGTAATTAGAAATTCCTCAGACAGTTCATTTTCATGTCGAACCCGGGCTTTCATGCCAATATGAAATTGGCGTATGAGGTTAATGAACTTCTTTGGACATCCCAATTTTTGGAGAACAAGCCAAAGAGCCTCTCGTGGGACCCTGTCGAATGCCTTCTCTAAATCTATAAAGCACATGTACAGAGGACTTTGATGTTCCAGGCTTTTTTCCTGGAGTTGTCTAACCACAAAAATTGCATCGACAGTGCCTCTGCCAGGGCGAAAACCACATTGGCTCTCAGGCAGATTCTCTTCAGCTAGCTGGCTCAAGCGAGATCTAATAATGTGTGCAAGTATTTTGCCAGCACAAGACAGAAGCGATATTCCTCTATACGAGCTGCAATCGGAGAGATTTCCTTTTCCTTTATACAGCTTGCAAATTACTGAGTCTCTCCAGTCCTGTGGAACATTTTCATTTTCCCACACTTTTTTGGTAAAGCAATACAGTCTTTGTAAGATGTGTTTACCACTGTATTTATATACTTCAGCTGGTAGCTGATCCATACCAGGTGACTTTGCATTCTTGAGAAGCTTAACTGCTTTCGCAAACTCTTCGAAAGTCGGTGGTTCATCAAAATTTTCGCAAACTGGCAGTTCCTCCAAAGAATCAACATAAGATAGGTCGATGTTTAGGGTGTTAGAGTTCAAGACATCATTAAAGTGCTCTGCCCATCGTACTAACACATCAGCCCTATTCGTAATCCGCTGTTGACTATCTCTAGTAAGAATGGGTGCAATTTTTCTAGTGGATGGGCCAAAAACTGTTCTTATACCCTCGAAGAACTTACCCATTTGATGAGTATCTGCATAGTGCTGCAATTCAGCAGCTTTCTCCTTCCACCACTTATCCTTCAGTTCGCGGATTTTTGTTCTTAATTTGCGTAGATTTTCCTTTTTACTGCAAGCATCCGCAGGTTTTATGTTCAAATCATGCCTATGTTTCTCCACCATTTTTCTGATCTCTTTATCTGATCCATCAAACCAGTCTTGGTTTTTTCTTTGAGTTTTACCTAACGTGTCAAAGGCACAACAATTAAGGTGTTCAGCAATCGATCTCCATTCATCATCAATGGTGGGTAACTGGGTTTGCGAAATACCTGCAGCAAATTGTTCATCCAACTTATTACCAAGATTTGATGCGGTAATTAATCTTGAAAAGGCTAGCTTTGTAGGAATTTTGTGGGGTGCTCGTCGTGGTGCTTTTAGTTCTAAGCGCAAACTTGACCGAATGAGACGATGGTCAGTCCAGCCAAGTGCTCCGCGCATCGCTCTTGTTATAAGCACGTCATGTAAATCCTTTCGACGAACAATTACGTAATCCAAAAGATGCCAGTGTTTTGATCTTGGATGCATCCATGAGGTTTTATATTTTTCAGCAAGCCGGAAAAACGTATTTGTAAGGCTAAGGTCAAATTCAGCACAAAGTGATAAAAGTCTAAGGCCATTATCATTACATTTCCCCACTCCGTGCCTACCCAGTACTCCATTCCAAGTGTCCGAATCACGGCCAACACGGGCATTGAAATCTCCCATCAAAATAATTTTATCATATTTCGGGATATTTTCGAGAATTTGGCGCAAGTGTTGGTAAAATACCTCTTTATCCTGATCCAGTGAAGGTAAGGTAGGTGCATAGGCACTTATAAGATGGACATGCTTATTATTATATAGTGGAAGACGTAGAGTCATAAGGCGCTCATTTATACCTTTTGGTCGCTCACTCAATTTTTCAACCAGACCGTTACGGATAGCAAAGCCTACACCATTACCCGCCCTCTCACTGGAAGGACGTCCGATCCAAAAGTATGTATAGCCGCCGAGTTGCTCACAAAGCTCTCCAGTATCACTGAGATGGGTTTCGCTGATTGCAGCTATGTCTATTCTATATCGAGCCAGCTCCCTTGCAATAAGAGCAGTTTTTCTCTCTGGGCACAAATTTCGCTCATTGTCCAGCAGAGTCCGAACATTCCATGTGGCTATGCAAAGTTGTTGGGGATTGATTTTACTTATCTTTTTCTGTTTGTTTCGACCGCGTTTTGTCGATGACTAGGCGCCCGCGGTTAGACACCTAGATGATGGGTGAAGCGGACTATGTTTAGGCCACCTTTTCTAGGCCCCTCCTCAATTCAGAGGAAAGCAGAGTGATCCTAAATAGGACTGCTTTGTCACCAGTAGTGCTGCCGAACCCAGAGTCCCGCTATCAATCGACTCCAGGGGCGACCACTCTCTCCTGGCCGCTTACGTGCAGAGTGCTAACTAGGCCTCGGTACATCGACACCTTAACCTACCGCCACCACTCCATCGCCGCAAGACTTATTGCTCATAACCGGAAAAGAATCGCTAGAGTCATCTGCGCGTGAGAATATTTTAAGTGCACAAAGTATATTGGAGTACAGAGTACAGGACGAGAGAGTGCATATGCACCTGCGCAACTGTTTGTGCACTTAAAATATTCTCACGCGCAGATGACTCTAGCGATTCTCACTCTCTCGTCCTGTACTCTGTACTCCAATATACAATGTAATGACGTTATGTAGTGCATAAATATTATGTAGTGATTTTCGAAGGTTTGTTGTAAATTTGTTCTACATATATACGAATAGTGCTTGAAAGTATTTATTTAAATGTTACATCAAGAAATTGTTTAAAAAACATTACGGAAAGTACTATATCGTCCAGACCACATGTGTACAATCTTCCCAGTCCCATTCATAGAAGCATTCGTACAGTCTTAATTGGTGCGGTTCAGACTCTTTACTGCACTCTTAATGAACATTCGTGTTTGTTCATTTGAAATATATTTAATGTTATCTTTTAATATTTAAAAAACACTCTCTAAATAAAAATATACGTTTTGGTGTATTTTGAGTGAATTAAATACAATATTGAATGAAATCCACACTGATGTTATATATTCGAAACTAACTCTGTTAACTTTTAATGATTATTGTAAATATCTGAGCCGATCGATATGAAATTTTGTATAAATGAAACCTGAAGAAGGACATACGATACTTTTTAAATCAATATAAAAAATACACTCAATTACATGAGCGGGTATCAGCCACTATTAACTATATAATCTTCATATAACGCTGCAATATAATTGTTACAGCATAAAAATATTATTACTATTTTAATACAACTCTATAATATTTCTTTTGTTTCTCCTGACCTTGTGACTCTGCTTTCCTAATTAATCTACTTCATTTCAATTGATTAGTTTTCATCTAACGTCAGATAACTAACCTTTACTTCTTACTTAATGATGGGGTGGTAGAGTTTTGCAGCCTGATTGGGTCGCAACCACCATGTACATGGCGAAAAAGCCCGTAATAGTGATCCGCTTCTGCAGGTCGCGTTTCGGGATCAGCCTGTGTATATCCAGCTTTTTGGCGACCGGCAATGGATAGTGTACCACTCGGTGGTCGCCATTGTTTTTAAACTGTACTGTGCTTACCATCAGGCATAACGCAGTCACTTTGCCGGGCTACAATAAAAAAAAAATGAAACTAATATAAAATGTAACACTCGTTTACTCGCTGACTGCAAGTGAAATTTACTACTTGAGCTTGGGAAAAATCTACCATATTTCTTTCATTTATACTTTACAAGTTTTAGCGTCTGATCACAGTCTCATATGATTCTAAATGGTCATGTAAGTATGTTAAACCTAGCGGGGACTAGTTCTCAAGTCCGGCTGACGAAATACACCAATAGGCTCTTTACATGGCGATAGATTTTCAACTTAAGGGTAGCTAGAGTAGCAAATGTGGCTAGAAAAAGCCTTACCACCATGAGAAAGCAGTTTCTATTTAAATCCAAAGGAAAATACAGATAATAAAGATAAAACATATTTTGCCATACAGTAACATTGCAGCAAAGTTTTCAATCGTACAGATGCATTGCACTTACTATAGATTAATAATCCATATAATTTCACTCAATAATAGCAATTAATTTGTGAGTGATCTCGGACAACACAGCAAGCATTTATAGATTAGTTATACAAGGACACAGGCCGCACTAACCACTCAATATAATGTCGATAGTACGCCAGTTTGCTGCGTCCGCTACACAGCGGTAAGCTTATACGAATACAAACATATTTTATGTCTACATGTTTAGCCATGTTATATTATATTAGTTATTATGCCCTCTCCCGTTACGTTCAAATATTGTCGCAGCATCTATATTGGTATTCTTCCCACGGCACCTCGGTCACGTCTCCATCCAATAATTCGCCGGGGCTCATCCTGCGCCCGCTACAATTCTCGCATGAGAATATGAAATAATCCGCGCCAATTTTTTATCCCCTTATCCATATTATAAATTTCAACTTTGCGTGTGTATAAGGAAAATGTTTCATACTAACAACCGCCTACAACTTTCTCCATGTTAAAATTTAATAATAATAGAACATAGCCTAAGGCAGTGATGAGGAACGTAGCTTTTTATCAGAGAAAATATATCCAGATCTGATCAATGGTTAAGGAACATTCATAAACTTCTCCTTTATAATAATAGCATAAGTAAATTATTTTGAAAAAATGTATGTCAGAGATTGTCCTCAATTCTGTTCAAAGATGTTCGAAGATATATGTTAGGGATAGCTTATTCTCCTGGACATCACCCTTAGCATTTATGGGTCTCGTGGGTTATCAAGGTGTAATGCAAGCACTCAATAGACTTAGTTCATTATTCTTAATAGATTAATTGAGAATCCTAATAAAAATTAGATTAAATGACGATTTAGAAAATTATTCTTTTAGCAATATATATATATATATATACATTCTTATTATATGTAGAGAAGATAAAGGATTAATAAGATTCGATTTTTTTTTTTACTTTATCTTTGGCAACCAATCTTTTAGATTACTGCCATTGTGATGTAGTTAATAGTATTATATATATATATTTTACTTTATTTTTGGCAACCAGTCTTTTAGATTATTACTGCCATTGTCGAGTAGTTAATAGTATTACAAGTTCTTCTTCCATTCCATTTTTGGCAACCAGTCTTCTAGTAGAATATTACTGCCATTGTCAAGTGAGTATCGATATTACAAGTTTCTTGATATAATTTTAATGAACTAACAAGATGGTGGCCATCTTGTTAGAACTTTCCATGGAATTTTTGTGGCATCTCAGAATTCATGGTCCGTGGTATTATTTTCCATTCACTTCACTTATGCACAATAAACAAACTATTTCACATAAAACACCACCGATTTTACACAATATAGAGTCCAGTAGCACAAGATTATGGATAAAAAATAAAATCCACTACATGACAGACCAAGATCCCGCCAAAAACTCCACAATTTTTCATCAAAACCTTAGCAATATATTATTATTTCAGTTGTGACAAATATTAACAACAAGTTGGCTTCCGGAATACATTACACCATCAAACCGTTACTACGCGTCTCAATATCAAAACTTATTTTAGTAATGGATGTTCAGAGGTCAAAATTCGACCGTAAAAATGTATACAAATTCTCCGTCACGTGTTAATATGGATATATTTTTGTAAATGGTAAAAACTGTGTTGAGAACTGTACGAATATTGTAGATTTTACTCTTAAGAAGCACGAAGTATAACTTATTAAAAAACAAAACTATCTCTAATTATTTATATCACAATAGCTCGATAATAGATTCTAAATAAAAAATAAAGAAAATTGGTTGACAAACAGATGAGAAAAAGATACTATGATCTTCCCCTATTTGAACTATTCCCAGTTATACGACATAGAGTAGTATAAGTTTTTAATGTTCCTGTTATTAATTCTAAAAAGTGTGCATAACTTAAGCCTACGGTGAGTCACAAACGTGTCCAGTCATTTATCAAAGGTGACTAAAACGTAATCCAACTGTTTTAATTTACTTATAATCTATACTACTATTATGAACCAGTAAATTTTGTAACATTACCATATTTTATTGAATAGACTGGTTTTATTATTAATTTTAATATTGTAATAAACGCGTATGAAGCCGTAGCCGGTTCCTAGTGTTATTTCTTTTTATACTTTATCGATGTTATTACAAAGAAGTTAAATACTTGGTTTAAAAAGGTTTCGAATTAAACGCACCGCGCTCGCCCGAGGCGAGTTCTCGTTATCCTTTTTCGCAAGTCTAACCTAACGTAACCAATGCGAGACAAAATAGCAAGATGGCGAACATTCAGCGACCGCGGTGCATTTAATTCGAAACCTTTTTAAAGCAATTATTCAATACGTATTTAACTTTTTTTGTAATAACACCGATAGTTTAACGTTTGTAGAACATCTCATCTGATGTTCAATGACGTTAGATGACATGTCTAAAATGATAAACACACTAAATCTAAAGACAGACTTAACGAGTCGAGTAAACTTATTATTAAACTTTTAGTCCATAAAGAAATTCAGTATTTAACTATTTTATTTTGAACTACAGATGTTTACAAATTAATTGACAAATGTATATATATATATA
>MU158902.1:325460-352021 GCA_015888305.1 Antheraea pernyi | reverse complement strand
TATATATATATATATATATATATAAATAAAGATAAAGTGATTGTTTGTGTAAGCTAATCCAGTTCCGACATTCGATTTTGTACAAAATTGTTACTGAAAGTCAAAAAATTGTTCAGTTTATTATCAAGGCTAAAGCATATAACTATAATAATTAATTAACTATAGTGTTTAAGCAGTAGTATTTAAATTTAACAGAGGTAGCTCAAATTCGGATTGTAATTGTAAGAGTTAAGTAGTAAAGACAAAATCATTATTTTAAGAGTATTTAACATTAATTTTAATAAAGCACGCAAGTCTAATGAAATAACAAGACTATTTTTACGAGAACGAAGACGCGGGTATTGACTAGTAATAAAGAAATTACTCATTTCCTAAACTAAAATATTCTTTATGACCTCTGAACCAGTGTTAGCAAAAACAGATATGAAACACTCAAATAGTCACACTCGCCTATTCTATTGTTCAGGTACTTTATCGAACCCGAACTTCGACATAAATGGGTAGGGTTCTCAAACAACTACGCCAACGGGTAATTTAATGCGGTGCCGCTATTAATGGTCCAAAATTCCCCAATGACCGAGCGAATGTCGGCATAACCGTTGTAGGCTTACCGAAGTGTTAAATGTCACAATTTTATATTTGGTATCTCTAATTTTCACACAACATGATAATTAATATTTTAATATCATGTTATAATGTAATCATTATAATTATAATTTATAAGTCTTTATCTTTGACTAAACATCGTTTCATCTCTCATACATATTCAGCCAGCCCTGTATCTTACAATAATTAACCCTATTTTATTTATCGATAATTAACACTTTGAAAGTGATTACCATTACAAACTAGCAAATAAAGATTATTGGTTATTTTAAGAGAAACTTTGAAACATAAATTTCTCAACGAAAGACATTCCCAATAATTGAATTCCTTTTCCAGAATCCTTTAAGGCAATTCCGTTATGTAAACCGTCCAATCCAATATCATAAAACAAAACTGCAAACCTTCAGATCCCTTCATCCCATTGCCGTAAAAGGAACGCGGTAAATTTCTTTAAAAAAATATATATGACATTTTATTGCATTCGAACGCTGTTCCAAATGATATCTTTTAAAAACTTTACAGTATTAAGTCTCCGTTTGAAGATGGCACCGTGACGTCACAACACTGTATGAAAATACTCCGAAGGACGTTTCACACACTCACACAAGTTAATTCCCATGTATCACTGATAAGAAATAAACAAATAAAGTTCGCGTTTTGTTAGGTAGAGAGGCGTGCGAAACGCCAGTCAGTAAGGGCGCGCGTGGCGCACTGACGCCCTAGCGGAAAACATGTTTTCATACAGCCTCCACCCGCCCTACCGCCCTGCCATTCCGCGGCGCAACGGCTGCCCATCTGATGCGCACTTGCATTTCTTTAACCCTGTACTTATCGTGCGAAAAATTGTTTTATATATTAAAAGCTCACTTACCTTCTATATTAATAATAGAAATGTAACTAACGTATCTGTACTTTTTAGATTTTTGTTACAAAAATTATTGCAGGTATCTTGGAATAAGTAATTTTTTTTTTTATGTCATAGGTGGCAAACGAACAGGTGGGTCACCTGATGTTAAGTGATCACCACCGTCCATGGGCACTAACAACACCAAAGGAGTCGCAAGTGCGTTGCCACCCTTCGGGGGGAAAGGTTAGTTAAGGGAGAGGGAGAGGAGAGGGGAGGGGTGGTGGTCCTCCGTCGCTCTCACTAACCGAACGAAACGCAACAATGCAAGCACTGTTACTTCACGTCGGTTTTCTATGAGAGGGTGGTACTACCCCGGACGAGCCGACCCATTCATGCTGAAACCAGTAATAGTTTCAGCGTGGCTCTACCACCATTAAATATATATTATAACCAATAATAAAATACTTTTCAATCATTTTTAGAAATATCTCTGTATTTGTTTGTTGGACACACATCACTGATAAATTACTGCGTTCACGAAATACTTTGGAAATAACTTAGTCTTTGTTTCATTAAAATCGGTTTACTCTATCAAAAGTTATTGTAGTTTTAATAAAATGCGGCGTAAATGCGAGAGAAAAGTGGACAAGTAAATGGACTTAATACATTCAGATGACTTTATTAATCACTGTATTTTATATAAGCTTCCACGTAGACGAAGACGCGGGTACAGCTAGTTTATAATAAGAATGTAAATCTAACGTGTATGAACTTTTGTGACTTTTGTAAAAAAAATGTTGCAGACGTCTTCGAATAAGTAGTAAAATACATTACAATAATTTTTAGAAATATCTCTCTATCTGTTTTGCGTCTGTGTTGACGCAAATACCTCACTAAGAAAATTATAAAGCAAACCCTTGAGTAACATTTATTCGTGGTTACATTAAAATCGGTTCTATCTATCAAAAGTTATTGTACATTTAATGACGACGCGACTTAAGTACGAGAGAAAAGTAGATACGTAAATGGTGTGAATACATTCAGATAATTTTATTAGTCATTGTTTTTTTTTACATTAGGTTCCAAGCGGACGGAATCGTGGACACAGCTAGTACCTTATAATTAAATATGTCTTTTACGAAATGAAAAATATTTCCCTCTGATTTTACGCTGACATAATTTTTTTTTTTTTAATCCCCCCATTCCTCAGACGCATATCCGAGACCTTATTTGCTCTTTTGATATTATTTGGCATGTGTTCTTTTAGCTTGTATTCGTTTTTTTTTTTTTTTATTTGTATTATTAGTACAATAGTCCTTAATTCCTATATAGCTTAAACGTTATTTCAATTTGCTCTTTATATTTTACGGGTTTACAATTCAATTTTGTTAATGCCTTAATCTATCCTCACATAATAATAGTTATATAATTGAAGGAATATATATAATTTAATTACATTCTTTAGCATTTGTTCTGTTTTTCCATATATACCTTACTTTATGTGCCAGGTTCCGATTATAATTATACTTTAATTTCAATTTAACGGTTTACAGTTAATTTTTATAATTACAATTTTTGTGCTTAGAGCTTAATTCGTACTTAAAAACAATGGTCTATATAGTAATGAGATCAGTGTGATCATTGTGATTTAATCTTGCCAGATTTGTGTAGTGTGTGTTTTATGATATTCCCGTATTCAGTGTGTGTATTTGTTAAGTGTCGATTACAGTTTTATTCTATAATTTTATTATAGAATATCTAGTAATTTATCTAATAATAAAATCTAATGATAGTATTATGTCTATAATTTGTCAATTTATTCTAATTTTTGTTGAATTCTTACCGGATTCCAATGTTGATCAATTTTACTGCGTGATTTCTCGTAGACTGTCATATTTTTATTCCACTAAGTTGTTGTTCATTTATTCCTAGCGCAGGACATAATTATTGAAGTGACTCCGTTATTTCTATATAATAAATATTTTGCATAAATTACTTTCAAACTGCGATACATTTTTCTCACTCTTGGTGCATTCCTCTATAATAACCACCAAATTGTGAAACACTTTGCCGTCATCTTCAAGTAGCTAAGATGATTACAAAATTCAAATAACAACGGCAACTATATGTGTCACACACACAGTTTGATCGTATATTGAGCAACCAAGCACTCTTCATTTTGCAGGGTTTATATGCCAAGTATGCCACTAAAGATACTAAACGGTCAGGGGTATTAAGATAGTCGCGGTAAGATGCATCTCTGTTTTTAAAATAGTAGAAAGCTAATTCGGTTGTCACTAAAGATTTATTACGTTCGCGGATACTCGACTACCAAGAGCAAAGAAGAAGTGAATCGCGTCGTGCGTGAAAATATAACTTGCATGTGAATTCAACTAAATTGAAATGATGGCATGACATTCACCAAGATGGGAAGTTAGACTTTCGAGAAAACGGTAAGTGGATTTGCGTTCTTAGATACAGTTCTTTTGCTGGCTTCGAGTATACTACACTCTGAAATTATAGATGGAAGCTATAGTCCGCGCCAAACTTTTTAGCCACTCTGAATATAGCCGTGAGTATGGGCTCGCGCATAATATCATTAAGGGTTGAATACAAAACAAAGTAAAAGTAGCATTACAGGAATCTAAATTGGCATTTATTTACCCTTAAGTTGTCTCGATGCTATACATATAATAAAATACCTATTATTACGTATGTTTGTGATCTACGCAGCTATTTTCAGGGCGGCCAAAAAGTTTGACGCGGACTATACATTTGTCATTATTCTAGAAAATACATGACTGAAATAAGTTACATTATTTATTTCTACGCTGTTTTGATGATCAACGATTATACAAGAAACAACAGTATCTTTTAAAATCCGTTACAACTATAACGTTAATACAGCATAACAACAATTTAATTTAGTGATGGAAATGTATGTAATATTATCTACGAGGTATTTACATGTGTTTAAATAAGAATGCGATAAACGTCTTGGTTTGTACGCAGCGGCACGGAAGACATGTACGCCGTGGCTTCCTGGGGTAACGTCGAAAGCGGGACTAAAAGAACTTCTTGCTATAGTATTTTGTAGGTAAAACTAGATATCATATAATAGACGACATATATTCGAGAACTTACATTGCATTGTTTTAATGTGCGCTCAATCCTTATGCATACTATTATTGTAAATAGCAACGTGAGTTTGTTTATGCTTTTTTAGTAGGTTTTAGTATTTGATAACAATTTCACCCGATGTTAAAGGACGATGTAGTCTAAAATGGTAAACACGCTTAACTTAGAAGAACTAACTCTCAAGTGCACCTGCCGGAACACAAACGTATGTGCTTGGCGAGAGATTGGATTCACTGATTTGATTTTGTTACGCTTTCAGGTCTTAACTACTGAACCAATAATCATGAAATTTTGCATATTTACACCTTATCAATAGGTACAGAAAGGACTTTTTTTGAGAGACACATCAAATTTACATTAACACGAGCGAAGCCGCGAACAAAAACTAGTAACTTTAGGGGTGTATAACATTATAAGACTTGAGACCAATGTATGTGGTGCACCCTGCTGAATAACGAACGAGGCAATGGCGAAAGCGGGGCGGTATGGTTCTACAGACTGGGTCGCAACCACCATGTATATGGCGAAAAAGCTCGTTATAGTGATTCGCTTCTGTGAGTCGTGTTTCGGGATCAGCCTGCGCATACATCAGGCTGGCATGACAGCGGCGACCGGCGATGTATAGTGTGTCACTCGGTGGTCGCCATTGTTTTTGCACTGTACTGAGCTTAACATCAGGCGTAGTGCAATCGTTTTGCCGTGCTACAAAAAAAAAAAAGTTGTTTTAATAAATATGAGATTACTCATTAACTATAGACAAATATCTCGTAAAATATAATCATATATAGATAATATTTTACAATAAATCTGACAAGAATGTTTAGTTCTTATAGAACATAAACTCCATTTTAATGTAGTATTTTTTTTATTTATTATATCTGTAGTTAACATTAAATTTTCGACACTACAGACAACAACAACGAACAACTTTGAACGTAAGCTAAAGGTCCGGTCACGTATGCACCCATAACTCGATCTGACGTCTTAAAGTGGGGAAATGGCTTTTTGATCTTTTTCAAAACTTCTGAACGTAAGTTTACCACGAAATCGTGAGGATAAAGATAATATATTTGTACGAAAAATCAATATTTAGCTTATATAAAGTATGCACAATGTAACGAAAAACAATTTCTTCTACTAGCAAGAATGATTTATACGTTGGAGCTTTTGTATTAGTTACTTTAAAAGGAGAAGTATTAAATTTGGTAGGATTGTTGGTCCACGATAGTAATTACCCGCAAGAGTAATCGTAACATTATTAGAATATTTATTTTAAATCGTAATATGATTATTTGACGTACTAAGAACTAACACGAAAGCATCGTTACGATAAACTAGACTCGTCAATGTAAAAATGAAAAAGTATATACGTCATTAGCACTTCGATAGCGATTTGTTAAAACTTGGCTAGCTAGCAAAATCTACCCCCTTTAATCCTCCCATGCCTAAGCAACAAATAACTATTTCTTTTTCATCACAGATGTTGAGAATATGCCATCTTACTTCCACATTTTATCTAAGACAGTGTGGCGTTACAATATATATATATTTTATATTATAGGAGGCAAACGAACAGGTGGGTCACTTTGTGTTAAGTGATCACCCCCGTTCATAGACACTAGCAATATCAGGAGAGTTGCAAGTGCGTTGCCAGCCTGTGTTTGGAGGGAGGGGGAAACAGAGGGAGGGGGAGGTGGCTCCCCGGCGATCTCACTGATCGAACAAAACGCAACAATGCAAGCACTGTTACTTCACGTCAGTTTTCTGTGAGAGTGTGGTACTACCCCAGGCGAGCTAACCCATTCATGCTGAAATCAATAATAGCTTCAGCGTGGCTCTACCACCGAAAAAAATATTATTATATTACCTTACGTATGTGTGTGTTATTGTGACATTCGTTTTGTCAAAATATCATGGGGATAATGTATCTACAGCTTTTTAATTATACCATTTTGATTAGTCATGAACGTCGTACATAGTAGAGGCACACTGAAGCTATTATTGGTTTCAGCATGAATGGGCCGGCTTGTTCGAGGTAGTATCACCTTCTCACAGAAAACCGACGTGAAATAACAGTGCTTGCACTGTTGCGTTTTGTTCGGTCAGTGAGAGCGCCGAATACCCCTCTCCCGCCCCCTCTCCCCTGCCCCTCCGAAACACAGGCCGGCAACGCACTTGCGATTCCCCTGGTGTTGTTAGTGTCCATGAACGGCGGAGATAACTTAACTTCAGGTGATCCGCCTGTTCGTGTGCCTTTTATAATATAAAAAAGCATAACATTGCACGACATATACTTATAGGATATACAGTTACATTCGTTTCTGCTGGTTACACAGAGAGAGGCGATATTTTAGACGTCGCCATCATTTACACATTGATCCACCCTATAATAGCTTTTATGTATAACAGCTTGACATGGCACTTGAACTTACTATCAGGCAAATCGATAATGTACTTTGGGCCTTTGTTATAAAATGTAACAGTATTACCAAAAAACTGTTACTGGTCTTAGTGAGCCTGACACGTGGAGTGACCAGTTATTTATTATTTCTAGTATTTATATTATGTCAGTCTTTACTAAATCCAGATTATCTAAGTTTTTGTGGACATCCTAAGGTACTGCGAACATTTTTGTAAATCTGAGAAACTAAAAATTACACACTTCATGTTAGAATAATCCACATCCATTATGTCAGTGTCTAGGCTATTATGTAATGTAGTGTAAAATATAGTATATATATATATATATATGTAGGGTTTAAGTAGAACCATTTATGAACATCATACTATTTTTTTTAACAATGAACTTAAAGTAATTTTAATTAATCCAGTTGCGAAAACCTCATCCTCTTTTACGCATCGACGCTTACGTAAATTAGAGGAATGCAAGTGCTTCGCCCCAAACAAGTAACTCACCCCAGATGACTTGCACTTTAGATGCACATTTTAATGGGTTTGTTCCATTCGCAAAAACTCCACTTTGTTGTTTAATCGTAATTTAATGATGAAAAACATACATAAATTGTTTATAACAAGATTTATAAACGAAATGATGTGTATCTTATTACATAAAATATAGGTAGCTACTATTATAGGCAACTACCGTCTACAAATGTACCATGAATGTTACTTAATTCGTATTTCTATGATGTTATCCTGAAGATATTTAACTAATCACCTAATAACTAATATTTAACTAATGATATATAATATATTTAATAATCACTATTGATATTTTTTATACATCATATTTTTTACACAAAAAACATATATATAGCCGTCTAAAATATTGACATTTACCGTATGATTGTGTGTTCAGAAACGTAATTAGACAAGTTATCGAACCGATAACGCTATTAAACAGATAAACAACAAATAAAGTACCTCAGAAACCGGGCATTAAGCTACTAAAGCCACATTAAAATTGTTATTATCTTAACTGGCTTACTTAAGAAGAAAACATTATTCATTTACCGAAAGTGCTAACATGACAAAAGGTTGCCTAAACTATAAAAATGTAAGTATATTTAGTATATACTACTATATTTTAAAAGTTACGGTGAAACTCTCACATGTTAACAAAATTTGTAGTTCTTCTTATCATTTATTTTAACAATATCAAGGCAATATACCGTTTAATGTAACGGTTATTGGCATGTTCAATAGGTGCAGGATATCAGTTGGGATCGTCAATACGAGTTCTAATGTAAACCTTTTCGATAGGGCTCGCCGTGCCACCCCAATAGTTCACAATATTACCGTTCTTATGGTTATTCTGCAAAAGCATACTTTCATATTACATTCGAGTAACGTTAACAGAAATGTTAATAGAGTATAGAATATAAAAAATAGGTACATGTCATGATTAAATACTATTGCAACGCAATTATAGAAACGTTTAGTTTTTAAAATTTTGTGGTATTGTTAAACAAATTCTATATATATAACACGAAAGTTGCATATAGAGACGACCATGCTATTGAGCTGCACAGCATATTACTTGATGTCATAGGCATTCATAGTTCGGCCCTGCTCGGTAATGCTCATCGAGCGGTCAACCCGTTCTCGATACTTTATACTTTACACTATTGAAGTAATAGTTTTCGTTAAGTGTACTTTCTGGCAAACATTTTGTATAACATTTGCTCTGCTTCTTTGCGTAATGCTAAATAGCCTAACTGTTCTTCAGTAAAAAAATTACAATATGTAAAGAGAATTTTTCATATACGACTAGATCCAGAGATGAACGCGTTCAAAAATCAAAAAATCTCATGAATTCTATAATAGTAGGTAGCATAGATGACTGTTGATTTTAATGTAATGTATTTCATTCAACATATAAATAGCAATTCGATAATTTTGTTTTATAAATATCATAAAAGGAAAGGGTGTTATTATATGTTTCATTGGAAGTACTTTGGAAGCTCTTATTTCTTTGACAATTCGAATTCTTAACACAACAATAAAAAAACAAGAAAAGACACGAAAGAAAAACAGGATCATGTTAAGAAAATACGCGAATTCATTATTAAGTTTCTCAAACATTTTTAGGTTTTCTTTTATTCATGAGAAACATTAAATATAAGATTGCAGAGTGTCCCATTGTGCGACGCGTGGAGCAATCATAAATTGCTTGGGTTTGATTAAGGCGGCGCGATGCAGCAGGCGAATCGAGCACCCTCTGCACAGTGCACCGGTGCAACGAAAAAATACTACAGGCTGTTTCAAAAGCAACGCACTCATTTAAAAAATGTATATATCTATTACTGTGAAATTTATTATTAATTCACTACACTGATTACAAAACATCTTTTTAGAGTATTCTTATTGAATTAATAAACTATAAAGAAAGTCACTATATATATATAATAACCTCACACAGAAGGATGCTGAAGATCGGGCAAAGTGGAGGAAGTTTAGTAAGAAAACGGACCCTGGTACCAGGCCGGGAAAACGCTAGGAAGAAGAAGAAGAAGAAGAAAGAAAGTCACTATCAATATCTGAAGAAGCTGAACACCATTTCTGACGAGATTTTTAAGGGTAGATTAGCCTTGGTCGCCTACCAAGTCGACCTACCTACCTCGAAGCCTACCTCTTTAGTTACATATAATTGCGTTTTTACATAAAGGCCTAACAGTAATGTATAAATTTAAAATATAATATCAGTAAAATAGCTGTCAGCATAAAGAAAAAGGGGAGAATATTCAAAAAAATGTTTAGCTTGAAGCTTTAGGCTACTAATTCGTTTTTTGATTAAGTGTAATTTGATAACAAAGGCTCATAAGCAAAATAGAAAATACAATTTGAAGAATAAGGATGCGCCTTTTTTCTAATTCCGAATGCACCCTTCCCTTTTGGACGGCAATGGAAAACTATCGACAGAGTTACAATAAAAAAAATAATTCATTAATTAAAGAATGCCTGCAATAAATCCAGCTAAAATACATAGTCGTATAGAACAATAAAACCATCTTCATGAGACCGAAGTCGCGGCCACCCGCTAGTAAACTATAAAATAATTTTGCACATGATAGTTTTTTTTCTCGAACTGACTACGCTATTGACCTAGCAAGTATTGACAGCTTCACCGGACTACTAAGGCAAGGGCTAAAGGCACTCAGCCGATTTTATTTTGACTACTAGCCCAAGGGTGCACGGCACACTTCGGCTTAGGCTGTTGCCTAATTCATACAATTCGCTACCTACCTGAGCTAATCTAAGCTACATATACATTTTTTCACTAAACAATTTCACAAACGTAAACATGACGATAAAATGGGCTAAATTTATAGAAAAAATATTAAATAATATTTAAACAAAATCGGAACACTCTATATATAAATTTCACCGCATTGCCATCTACTTTTCGAGATTAGTGTTGTAAGAAGGGGATCGTTTATTTCGTTTTCGTACTCGATTCCAAAACTTTTTCTATAGAATAATTCTAGTAAACCTTTTGTAAAAATACCTAGTATTAATTACTGACTTTTTTGGCAACCAATCTAGATATTACTGTCATTGTCGAGTTGGTAATAATATTACAAGTTTCTTGGAATAATTTCAACGCTCCAACAACACGGTGTTCCCCTTATTAGAACTTTCCAGGGAGTTTTTGTGACATCGCAGAATTATCGCATCCCTGTTCTTTGGTATTATTTCCTATCAACTTTAATTGAGCGCAATAACTGTACTATATTACGTTAAAATACCACCACTATTACAAAATATAAGGTAAAATAACACAAGATTATGAATAAAATATCAAATCCACTACAAGACAGATAAAAATGCCGCCAAAACTAAAGATATTATTATTATAAGTAACGTACAATTAAAACAAATAACAGACTTAAATTTGGTGGATGTATTGTATTCGAATAACAAATGCTTTAATTACACTCAAATATATTTTTATCGTCTACTACTGTAAACACAATTTTCTCCTAAAATTTAAGATATTACTATTTACATTCTTATATGTAATTACTATATGTCACAATACTTAAATGGATTTAGAAACTGGTTAGAATAATAATGATTAAAAACAATTCATATATCATTAGATATCTACTAATAATATACTAAAAGATCTGATTAAAACTGAACTATTAAATATGAAATAAACTTTAAAGTTTGAGCATCATTTGCATGTGGTGTGGATAATCGTATCGAACGATATTCGGATTTCGAAAAAGAATTGGAAACTGCAGGGCAGGAGATGACGTCATCGATACAAGAATTCACCCTAAGGCAAAGGTGGCCGACTCAACATTTCTTATTTCGCGTAAATTAAGATTACTATTTTCATTGCAGTATTGATTAGGTATATAATAATAGATTTTAACAATTTACTGAGTTTCACTAACACTTTCAACCTACAATTAAAACTGTCTACATGAACATAGTAACGTATCAAGCGAGCGGAACATAACTTACTATTCAGTTCACACATGTGTTCGTTTGTTGTCTAAGTTGCCAGACCTAATTAGGTACTCCTTGAACTGAGAGCTGAATCTGCCTTTGATATTTATTTTGTCAAGTAAGAGTTTTGCAATGGTCATGCTTTCATGACAAATAAACTATGAACAATAATTAATCGATTCATATTATCGATATGTATCAACTTTTTTAAAGTATAATTTAACCTATAAGAAGATCTCTAAGGATCAAGGTCTTAGAAATAAATGTGTATTCCTTAAAGAATAATGCAATAAGATGGTCTATTACTGGTTTCAGTATGGATGGTCGGCTCGCCCGGGGTACTACCACCCTCTTACAGAAAACCGACGTGAAGTAACAGTGCTTGCATTGTTGCGTTTCGTTCGGTCAGTGAAAGCGCCGGAGCTAACAACGCACTCGTGACTCCCCTGGTGTTGCAAATGTCTATGGACGGTGGTGATCACTTAACATCAGGTGACTCACCTGTTCGTTTGCCTCCTATGATATAAAAAATTTAGATAAAAGTAATCTTATCGCTTTCTGAAGCGATGTTGGTTTAGTTGATACCGTGTTCGGATACAGCGTCGGTGGATGTTGGTTCGACTCTCTGCAACTGAGTTGGAACTGCCGGTGAAAAAAACTCGTAATGAAGCCATGATGGTAGAGCTCTTTCTAACCCTGCACCCGCTAACTACCACCCTCAAGTTGCAAGTCTGTCGCTAAGCACCAGTAGGTTTGATCCGGCAGTTGCATTTGCAGAGCCCGGCCCCTGTAGGTTTGGCGTGTCTACCATCTGGACCACGTCATTTAATATCAGAAGAGTCTGTGGTTAAACGCTAAAACCTATACCGTGTTATTACAAAAAAGTTAAATAGAATACATGCTTTACAAAAGTTTAGGTACTTACGTATTAAATGCACCGCGCTAGCCGACCGCTGTACGGCGAGTTCATGTTATTCTTTTTCGCAAGTGTAACCTAACCTAACCAAACAGAGATAAAAAAGCAAGATGTCGAACGTACGGCGAGCGCGGTGCATTTACTACGTAAGTACTGAAACTTTTACAAAACAAGTATTCAATACGTATTTAACTTTTTTGTAATAACACCGATAAAGTTATGATACCGATAAAATGTAAAATTTACTAATTAGAACTAATTTTATATATCTACCCATAGAACAACAAACTACTAGGTCTAGGGCAGTCAAAATTTACATGCTGTTTCCTTTTACATTGTAAGTGAGAGCTAAAGAAGAATTTTTGGAAATGCAACCCATAAGGACCACCTTATCATTACCATCCCACCAGGGAAAAGGATAGAAAGTTCGTACGGAAATCCGTGATTTTTTCATCACTCAGTCTCAGTTATCGTTATAAATAAGAATTAAATAAAGGGTCGAAAATAATTACCGTATAGGAAGCGCGTGCGAAATTCCTGGTAATAAATAAATAATTTGTAGACATTTGATACCTTTGATTATTAACTAGATAATGTGAAAATATTGTGGTTTCTTTGTAATATATCATGAGGGTGATTTAGGACGGCGCGACGCACGAGCCTCGCGACAGCCATAGCCGATTAACCGCTGCCTGTTAATTACGACAAACGGTCACCGAACAGCAAATAATGGCCGCGGGACAGTTTCCAAACCGTTTCATCGGCGTAATCAGCATATATACTGATAAACTGCTGATACAAAATCATAAACTACTATATTAAGGTCTCAAAGAAATAATCACATTAAGTTCTTGATGGAACTTCAGGAGAACTGATATTAAACTACGTTTTAATTTATACCTACTACAAATTAAGTACATAAATCTGTAATTAAACAATTGATTAAATACTGGATAAATACCGTAATTTAATTTAATTTTGATTCTTACATACACAGTCCTTATCTGAAATAGAGATTACCACGATAGTTTACTTTGGTATGACATTATTAAAATTTTACGATCTTTATACAAACTACCCGTTAAGCGACATGTCGTTTCTTTCCATGGATAAGTGAGACAGGCGGTGTGGTTCTTATGATTTTTTCTATGTACATAAAATATATATTTTAATATAACAAACTACGCAGACGAACTGGCGGGTATCAGCTTATACAAAATATTATAGATAATTAGATATTGAGGAATTTAAAAATCATACATATATATATATATATATATATATATAACAGTAGTGCTCTTTGACAGACAAAATTATTCAACAATTTAATGTAAATTGTAATACTCCGAACCATGGTGAGTTTTGATAAACCATTAATATACTCGTACATAAATTCATCAAATTTATGATTACGACCTATTACACTAGCTACTATATTTATTTATTTTTAAATTCACAATAATACCAAATTATACATTTCTTTGAAATTTGCAATAGACCCTTTACAACCTTTATAGATATTTTATAATATAAAATTCTGGTTTTTTATTAAAAGTCACATTTTAACTGCCATCTAGTATCGAGTGGGTATAATAAAACACATCTGAAAAGAATAAAAATATAGGTTTTTGTTGCGAATAGAGAAAAGCAGAGGGCGCAGTTTTCCAACCCACGACATATTTATTTTTCATTATACGTGTATATCAGAGGCTAAACTATAAAATAGTAAATTGTCAGCTACTTCATAACGTTCTATTAAGCATAATATAAAAAATAATGATAAGCCATTGTCTGTATCGCTCAGGTTAGTTTCTGTGGATGAAATAATTTTTAGAATTTTACCAGTTCATTATCTCTTATAAAATTAAAACGAGGACAGTTATAATAATCTATACGTATTTTACATTTTGAACGACTGAACTGATTTTGACAAGGCTTTTCCTGACAGATAGACGACTTTACAAAATATTATACAAGATGCACATCATTACCATTTTCAACAGATATTTAGTAGTGTTGATAGAATTGAGGTAATCATCTTAATAGTATTAAAAACATTTAAGGGTTAAATAGTAAAATAAAATTACAATGAAAAAAATAGCCCACGATTAATTCAGACAAAATTAAAAAATCGTGGAGACCAAGTTAATTAACTGAAGTAATAATACATTTATTTTAAAAGATATTGATACAATGAATGATAAAATATTTATTTCATATCTCACAATTAAAAATAAAAGATATCTCTTTTATGACGTTATACTTTATTAAGATTATAAATAAAAAATAATAATACTAATAAGTAAAGATGTGAATTATTGCGATTATTACTTGGCATGCTATGACTAAATGCTATTTTATTTCGCGCACGATAAATGTTACTATGATTATAGCAACCTAAGAACTGTACTAAACAAAAGCTATTTATCATATTTTACCCGTTGATCTACACAGCTACGAAATATATCGATCATTCATTGATATAGCAAAAATGAGAATTCGCAATAATTGATGAAATCTACAAATCAAGCTATAAACAGTAACTTATATGACCAATGAAATAGAGCTCAATGTAGTTCGGTTTCGTTTACGAAATTGCCACGTGATTATATTCGACCAAAACAGCACCTAATTTACTGACATTTTTATCTCGATGTTCTTAATTATAATTATAGTATATATAATTTATCTTCTTTTTCTATACACATATACCTAATAAGAATGTAAATCTAACGTGTCTCACCTTTTTTGATTTTCGTAAAAAGAAATGTTGCAGGTGTCTAGGAATAAGTAATAAAATACGTTTCAATCATTTTTAGAAGTGTCTGTCTGTTTGTATGAACATGAAAATCATAAAGCATATCTTCGAGAATAACATAGTTTTTGTTTCATTAAAATCTGTCTATTGTATCAAAAGTTATTGTAATTTTAATGACGACGCGGCGTAGGTATGAGTGCAAACTAGATAAGTAAATGGGCTTAATATATTCAGATAACTTTTTTTTCATAAGTCGCGGGCACATCTACTCATTTATAATGCTATAACGAATATAATTATTTCTGAAATTCACGTTATAACCATTGCTATATAATATATTAACCATAACTGATTATTATTCAGTTAACAGGTACCTACAAATCTTACAAATGAATAACCACGACAGCATTCCGTATTACAGAAATGCGTAATATTTAACTTGTATTACAAAGAGAGCAAGTTTCAGAGCAAACTGAATATCGGGTAGAGAGAGAGAGACATTCATTTTATATACTTGCGTAAGGCTTCGGAAGGCTCTCAGGGATCGTAAACCTCCTGTCCGTAGTTTAATCTTTCGGAAAATTTGGAATCCAGATAAAGTTTCCTTGCGAATGAAACGATACGATTTAATTAAATTTGAACATATATTTTTATGTATGTATGGGCTATGATCTCACTTTGCTAAAATATGCCAAAAACGAAATCGATTTTGAACACAAAATACGTCTATAGATTTCCTTGAACTAATTTAAAGTTAAACTGATAAAAGGTTGCGAATTGGTTAAATGTGGATTTTCTTATACTTCAAGATTGATAAATATTTACTACGTAAGTATAATATTAAGTTTTACTTCGTAATGATTTGATGCCTGCAATTTCGTTCCTATGTAAATTGATGTTGTTCTTTCATTGGGCCTGTATTTCGGAAAATGTTTTATTTTTTTGAAGTAATTCTCTCATCACGAGTCAATCAATTTGAATTTGCTTATATGAAATTTAACTAATACTATATTACTGGAAATAGCCTAGATGATACCATTTTTTTTTTCTTTTTTCGAACTGACTACGCTATTGACCAAGCAAGGTCTTAACAGCTTCACCGGACTACTAAGGCGAGCGCTTAAGGCACTCAGCCGATTTTATTTTGACAACTAGCTCAAGGGTGCGCGGCACACCTCGGCTTTGGCTGTTGCCTGATACATGCAGTTCGCGACCTATGTGAGCTACCCTAAGCTAAAATAACTATTTATACATATATGAGTTGTTGAAACATATATGTGTACCAAGCGTACATACCTCAACAACCCTTATATATATTTCGTATCGGATAATGGATAAGATAGGATAATGATACCAAGAAAAGTTCTCCATCTATCGGTAACTGTTTCATCAAAATCGATTTAGTTGTTTCGAGTATTAATCCCGTCAAACAACAAAATTTTCAATTTTATTTACCTTCTTATATAAATTTCTTCTGTACGTGTGTATATCACTGAACTTCTCCTCAACGGCTGGGCCGATTTTGATGACATTTTGTGCGCATGTTCTAGTGGATCCGAGAATAGTTTAGATTCACGATAGGACCCGGTAGGTGGCACTGTGGTTGAATTTTATTTTTATTTTTTTATTATCAAGGCAGGGCAACGTGCACCCGGTCCGCTAGTATGTATATATAATGTAAAAGAATGACTTATTTGTAAAATGTAAGTAACGTTTGTACGCTTAAAAATCAAACAGAAACTACATATTAGCAGTTCGATTATCTGATTGATATATCTCAAAAATATACATCGGCGTGCCACGATTTTACAAAAACTGCGAGGTGTTATTTTTTTTTATAGTATAGGTGGCAAACGAACAGGTGGATCACCTGATGGTAAGTGATCACCACCGTCCATAGACACTTGCAACACCAGGGGAGTCGCGAGTGCGTTGCCAGCCTGTGTTTGGGGTAAGGGGAGGGAGGGGGAGAGGAGAGGGGATGGGAGGGAACGTGGATTTCCGGCGCTCTCACTTACCGAACGAAACGCAACAATACAAGCACTGTTACTTCACGTCGGTTTTCTATGAGAGGGTGGTACTACGCCGGGCGAGCCGACCCATTCATGCTGAAACCAATAATATCGTCAGCGTGGCTCTACCACCTTCAACTAAGTAACTAACTGTAGTTTGATTTATTTAAATTTAATAATTTGTAAATTGAAACTATTTTCATTAATCTGGCTGTTACATCTATTGACACTCGGAACGATAATATACATTTTTATACAGTTTACAATTAATATAGAGTGGGTTGCAGAACCTCAATACAAAATATCAATATTAGACGTAGACAGGATCTATGTATACAGGTATACAACGCGTCGCTAGTAAATACAATACATGCGAGCGCAATATAATCGGTCACATTTACTAGCTTCATTTTTTGTCGATAAAAGGCACCTTATGTCTTTTTCTATAACCCTGAAAATGTGTGAGTAAAATTTTATGATAATCGATTGAGTAATTAAGGTATGAAAGCGTAGCCAACAAACAAACTCACAATGGCATTTATATAGAATCAGAAATTATTGTTAATGAATTATAAGGACAAGCACAATTCACATTGTTATTCCACTGCACAACATAGTTAACTCTTAATTAAACTTCACAGCCGCTTGTTACGTACAATTACGTTTAACTTTGTCTCGAAACATAGTTGTATCAAAAAGTTAATTACAACTTTTCCTGGCGCGGTAAAGTATAGAAGTATAGAAGACCAATAAAAATAGATATACGTGCCAAATGTAAACAAAAAAAAAAATTAACAGCAGCATACAGGACACTCTTATTTAATGCTAGCTTCCGCCCGCGACTTCGTCCGCTTGGAATAGTTACTTTGGGCGAACTAACACGCAGTGGAAGCTCTTAAAACAAAAAACAAAAAAACGATTTTGTAACATTCTTCATTGGTGCTCCGTTCCTATGTGTCTTAGCGTGATTATATGTAGCCTACAGCCTTCCTCGATAAATAATTTATCTAACAATGAAATAATTTTTCAAATCGGACTAGGACTATCCTACGATTAGCGCGTTCAACCAAACAAATAAGATTTATAATATTAGTATACTCGTAGATTATTACTTTTCTCTCGTTCTTGTGATATATGTAGGTAGATTTCAATAATGTAATATTTTTATAAGTAGTTTTAAGCTTCATGTACCTATCTCTCTCCGATTATATGCGTCTTGCGGTACGGTTGTGTTTTATTAAGCTCCCTAAAATATAACGTTTTGGACATTTATATCAGTACCTCGAGCCGTCATTCAGTTACAATAACTTATGATAGAGTGGACCGATTTTAATGAAACCAAGACTAAGTTACTTCCGAAGATATGTTTTATGATATAGGGTTTTATTGTAAACCCAGTATTTTAGCAGTGATGCGTGTTCATACAAACATACAGACAGACATTTCTAAAAATGATTGAAATGTATTCTATTACTTATTCCGAGACACTTCCAACAATTTTTTTCACGAAAATCGATAAAGTACAGACACAGATTAACATTTTTATTATATGTATAGAAGATAATAACATTCTTACATTAGGCTTTAATATGCCAAAAATAACCTTTAGTCGTATATTTCAGGTCATACATACATAGCTGATATACATAGCTGAATTTACAAGTCCTCTATCAATATGCGAACCTTATCGTGTAAAGTTCTATTTCCTTACTAATAAACCTCAACCGTGCCAACAGTAACATTTACTCGCATATATCAGGTCACCAGATGTATTTATCACCTTTTTTTTTATAGTAGCACGGCAAAATGACTGCTCTGTGCCTGATGGTAAGCACAGTACAATCCAAAAACAATGGTGACCACCGAGTGACACAGTATCCATCGCCGGTAGCCACTGTCATGCCGGCTTGCGAAAAGCTGGATATGCACAGGCTGATCCCGAAACGCGACCCGCACAAGCGAATCACTATGACGGGCTTTTTCGCCATATACATGGTGGTTGCGACCCAGTCAGGCTGTAAAAACCTACCACCCCGCTTTCGCCATTGCCTCGTTCGTTATTCAGCAGGGTGCACCACGTGCAGGTGAGGTTGGCTTGGATGTCTCAAGTCTTAGATGTTATTCGACATCCCTTACACCCCAAAACCCTTCCATAGCTGAAATTGCAACTCTTCAATCTATACATGAATCTTATATTTTACAGTTTTATTTCTATACTACTTAACCTCTACCATGGCAAAAATAGTTTTTAGCCGAGGCTGCTGCTCTGCCGAAGCCTCCTACCATGGAGCTAATCAACAAGGAGGTGATTGAGCTCCCGGCGGAGCTCCCTGAGCCCGTAAAAAAGAGAACAAGACAGCCTGATGAGTGCCATTCTCTCCATTGCACTAGTTCGGCCGCCTGGGAGACAGTCTACGCGTGCCAGACTGTCTCTCTTCAGCGGGAGGCTCAGGATTATTCTGGGCCGGCCGCCGGGGCGACATGTGGAATACTCCGTCATCCCTTGTCCCCCATCATGGCGGTAGTGTGGTTTTAGTACATACGAGTCGGACATAACCCACGCAATCTTATCTATTAAAGTTTTATTTCCTTACTACTCTGCTTAAAATGACTCATGAATTGATCTAAAAACTGGGGTCAATTGTCTGAGTACAATCAGAGCAGTAACATAATATTTGTATATATTTATCCATTTTAAATAGGCACTTCACTTTTAAGATCCGAAAATGTACTACGGTTTATGTTTCGGAAAATTTGAATTCAGATTAAAATACATTTCCCCGGGTATCTACATAAACGGTCGTTATCCCAACAGTTTACTGAAATTCAATAGCTGTTTCATTTTATCGAAGTTAAGTATTTATTATTAAATCTTGTTACACAAAATTCAAAGCAATTTCTTTTAAAGGTTTTACGATAAAATTAAATGTTATACGAACCATTAAGAATACCGTATATACATATAGTAGATTTGCATACATACATATATTTTATACTTTTTTTTTAAAGTAGCACGGCAAAATGACTGCACCATGCCTGATGGTAATCACAGTACAGTCCAAAAGCGATGTCGACCACCGAGTGACACTATCCATCGCTGGTCGCCGCTGTCATGTCGGCCTGCAAAAAGCTGGATATGCACAGACTGATTCCGAAACGCGACCCGCAGAAGCGAATCACTATGACGGGCTTTTTCATCATATACATGGTGGTTGCGACCCAGTCAGGCTGTAACACCCTACCACCCCGCTTTCGCCATTGCCTCGTTCGTTATTCAGCAGGGTGTACAACGTGTAGGTGAGGTTGGCTTGGGTGTCTCAAGTCTTATGATGTTATTCGACACCCCTTACACCCCATACTTTATTGGTTTTCGATTTTGATCACAATATCATCTGAAGTTAAATGACGATATGATCTAAATTGGTAAACTCGCTAAATCTAGAGGAGGTTTGGCTCTGAAGTGTAGTTATCGGCATATACCAATATATGCTTGGTGGCAGATTTTCTCCTTGACCGTGGTAGGCCATGCGGGCTTAGAAAAGGCCCTACTACCATACTATACTCGCAGAAAACTGGCGCGAAGTAACAGTGCTTGCATCGTTGCTTTTCGTTCGGTCAGTGAGAGCGCCGGATAACCCACCTCACCTCCCATCCCCTCCTCCAAACACATGGTGGCAACGCACTTGCGACGCTTCTGGTGTTGCAAGTGTCTATGGACGGTGGTGCTCACTTAAAATCAGGTGACCCAACAGTTCGTTTGCATCCTATGATATTAAAAAAAAAACTATGGTGTTATCACGGTGTATTCCTTCATGGAAAGCGTATCCCCAACTCACTTGTTAGAATTCGAACATACGTCCATCGACACGGTGTCCGAACACTCTATAAGTATAAGGATACAAGTATAATAAATAATACATGGAATTAAATAAAAACAAACCTGTGTTTTAAATTAATGAAATTCAAAATTTATAGTTTTTGTCTCTATGCGGAATTTTGTAACTGTCTTAAATACTTATAAAATAAATCAAATAAATAAAGTAAAATGAAGTTTTTCAACTGTAAGTAAAACTTGACGGTTTTATTGGTCACATTTCAGCGATAAATACTTACAGGAGTTTCAGCAGAATTTAGAACAAACAGTAAATTAAAAGGATAATAAAATAACATAATAAAAAATTTCGCACAATACGGTTATCGTATGATACGTGAATCTCTTTGTACACGACACGCTCTAAAAACATAAAGGTACTCGGGCAGCATAAGGGCGGAAAATTCGATTTTCTGGCCCGCGCTTCCATAATGCGATGTGGTCCACATTAAGCCGAACCCTTTCCGCGACGGAAACACTCCGTTAATCAAATTCACTAACCCAATCTCGAGTAATACAGATAGCAAAATGACGATATATTGCTTCGAGGTCTGATAAAACTATCGGAGAAGGGTAAGCAATAACGGTTTCCAATTTCGCAATGGCCACTAAACAAAATCTGTGGCCGAAGGAAAAAGATTGGTTAGAAAACGGACCAAAAAAGAAACTTGATAACATCAATTCGCGAAATAATTATTAAACATGTATTTAATTAGCGAATAACTAATGCCCGATATGATATGAATTTTAATTATTCTTGGCGGTACTTTTAGAGCCTGTCCAGATGAGGCGTTTTACGCGCGAGTCGACTTGCGCGTAGACACTCGCGCGTACCCGTGATACTGGAGCTACATATATCCCGTCCAGATAGTGCAGCGCGCTTCCTAACTCCCGCGTAAAACGCGTGCAATGAGCGAGACTCTTGAATCGCACGTCGGACGCGCGAGCGTCGCGCGCCTCGAGATACTCAGGCCCAATTGCAGCGTCCAGTACTACGCGCGAGTCTGTGACGAATCAATATTGTCGTTAGTCATCTATCAGTACGATGTATGCGATGTTTCCTATGGTAGAAACGTGGGTAAAACGCGGTATCTGGACGCAATATATTTTGAAGCGCGTGAGTCGACTCGCGCGTAAAACGCCTCATCTGGACAGGCTCTTAGAGTTAGTTATTCATATAAATAAAAAATTGAAACATGATGGACGTTATAGGAAACTACATGTATAATGCTTCAATAATATATGCTTGAACTCTATCATAAGAGGAAATTTATGATAGTGTTAATTCTTTATATAATTTTCAAGCTATTCTTGGTAATGAAATTACTAATGATAATTGAAACAATGAGATCTGTCTGGAAATGATAAGACATATTATTAAAATTTTAAATGTAATTTAAAAGGAATTTAAAATAGCTCTGAAAAGATCATAATACAAAAAAGGTTTTTCTAAAATCTCCTCAGAAATGTAAAAGAGTTAGTCGTAATTATCCAATAAGATACTTGTGAAGTGCGAGTGTTAGTTATATATTATTTAATCTTATAAATAAGGCCGTGCCTTGGCAGATGTCGTGGCAATGTGGGTATTTCGCTGATAAATGTTGGTGAGCCCCGGGGAACGGCTACGATATGAAGCTTACATTGCGCGAGATAAGGAAACGATCCGCGAAATAAATACCAACACTTGGCACTGTAAATTATAAATAATAAACAAAATGAACGGATTTGTGAACACTCATTTTTGTTTCCACGAGTTATTTTCTTGAGTTAAATTAATCCCGAAATAGTTTCTAAAGTTCTATAAGATAAATAAATCAAAGAACAACGATATATGAATGACTTTACACCTACTGCTGACACCTAAGACACTGTAAGGGTCGGGAGGACACTAATAGTTACTTAAGTGTTAATAGTTCGACCATTGACCTAAACAAAATACAATGGGATGAACCGGCCGAGTGTAAGCGCTGAGCCTTGTACAGCATTAATAAAGGTAAGTGCGCTCGTGTCAGCTAATGTGTCGTTATGGCCCGTCCTGAAAAACTTCTTTCATACCCCTAAAGAAAATCTTTAGCTGAATAACATACTTTATCGATATTGTAACAGGGTTCAAAGTTAAGCTGCATTACGGATTTTATCCCGTTTCCGCGCTACAATGGCGTAGCCGCAAAATTTAACATGTTAATATCTATGTATGAAAATAAACTTTATTTTTTTCCAGTAGAGTCTATTTTCCCTCTGTGTAGGATAAATACGATCCTTGAAATAAGTACTTTTACATTAGTCTACGCTGAAAACACGCAGATTCTGCGAAAGTGCGGAATATTAACAAACGAATGGGCAATAATTTTAAATCCGAGACATTTATTAGTTTTATATATAAGTAATGGAGTACAGTAACATATTATCTAAATATTCATAATTTGAGTTTTCTATTCAAACATTTGCACTATAATATCCGATTTAATACGAGTTAAAAATAGATAACAACGACTTTAATATTTAATCTCCATTTAAAAATCGCATAAAAATTTTAAAGAAAATTAGTAAATAACATCTTTTAGATTCATAATATAATTTTAAGGTTTATTATAATATCTATAACTTAAGCGTTAATTTGTTTTTTACCTCTACAATTATATACGATATATAAGTTACTATATTAAGCTCAAAAAGGCAAATAACAATTTTTAATCTACGTATTTAAGACATGCAGGGAAAAGGGACAATTTTATGTAAATATATAAATGATTATTAAATATAAAAATCAATTGAGGAGACATATTATATGCGAATTATTTTCACACAAATTTGTTCAACATTAATAATCATATCGTATGTCGTTTAATCTTTTGAATTTGATGCAACTAATTTTTAAGAAAAAATATAATTTGCACTGTTAAAAGACAAATAAATTATATTTGAAATATATCCGAAAAATAAATGATAAATAAAGTGACTTACCTGTATGGTTTCATCGTAGGAATAATTGCGGCCGGTCGCCGCTTCGTTCATCTCACCGGCGCGACTCTTGGAGCTCGGACCGCGTCTGTACACAGAATGTTTACTTCAACAAAAATATTTAAATAATTGTATTGTTATAATTACGTATTAACTTATATGTACATAAAACTATTCGCTAATGATTTTAAATGACTGTTTTCATTCTTCAATTCCGCCCGATACACTTATATATTTTTAAAGGTTATATATAAATTATGTACAAACTTTTTTATAATAAGATTGTCACACAAAACATACGTAAGTTGTAAACCGAAAATGAACATACTATTATATAAAAATATAAATACAACCATACGATAGTGTACACTCATTAACAATAATAGTACACATCTGTTTATTATTTTAATTAAAAATATATACGAAGAAAATAAACGCTACCGAGTTTACAATACGCTTGCTTGTTTTCTGAACCGTTGGTTAACATTAGTAAGTGACTTCTTAGAGCCTAAATTGGATTTAGTATTTTTGATTCCAGCCTTGCCATCAACTAATATTCAACTCCTTACCTAACTAATTACCATCCTTGTGTTGAATGTGGAGCTATTTTTTTAAATTGTAGCTCGGCAAAATGACTGCACTATGCCTGATGGTAAGCACAGTAAAATTCAAAAACAATGACGACCACCTAATGACATACAATCCATCACTGGTTGCCGCTGTCATGCCGGCCTGACACACTGGCTGGAAGATTCTTCCACAGCTTCACGGTACGGTAAAGATAAGACGTTGCGAACTTTTTAGTTCGTGCCCCAGATAAGATTTCCCGTAAAATTGTGGCTCTGAAAACCAGCGCGCGTAGTGCGGTTATGAAAAGGAGAGGAAGGGATCAAATTGACGGTAAATAGACGGTAGAACACGCTCATTGAGAAAATGTCTCTGCGCAACTGAAGTGGCTCTATGAACTCTGTAATGTCTGCATCACTAACAATGCGGATAGCCCGTCTCTGCAACATATCCAGGGTATTCAAGAGGTACTTTGCCGAACCGTCCCAGAAGTGCAAGCAATATTCCACACAGGGACCAAACTTGTGCCTTATAAAGGTGATATAACTGTTCAGGCGTGAAAAACCGTCACACACTGTTCAGGATTCCGAGTCTCCGAGATGCAGTGGAGATTCACGCTCTCGATGTAATCCCTGGGATTGAGGTCGCTGCGAATATCTGTGCCTAAAATATTAAGACTGTCTCGCATTGCGAGCGAGACGTTCTGAAGAGCTGGAAGGGGGGGAAATGGGGATCTCTTGCAGGTAAACGTGCGTACCTGTGTTTTGTTGGCATCAAACTCAACCAAATTACTTGCTCGCCATGATGTTATGCGAAGCAAAGATTGGTGGGGGGGGGGGGGGGGTAAATGGGGATTTTTTGCAGGAAAACGCGTATACCTATGTTTTCTTGGCATTCAACTCAACCAAATCACTTGCTTCCCATGTTGATATGTGAAGCAAAGGATGGTTGAGCTCAATGACTATTTCCTGCCGTCTCTTTTCTGTGTCTCCCTGACCACAAGAAGGCTTTCTCTAATAAGAATTATGGATGGTGCTATCGTCTGCATAGCAATGAATATGACCTAAAGGCAACATATCATTGATATGCAGAAGAAACAGAGTAGGCGCCAGTACAGAGCCTTGAGGAACTCCAGCATTTACGGACATGAGCTACGAATCACATTCTTCGACAAAGACACGAATTCTGCGCTCATGTAGAAAGTCAGAAATCCATTTGCAAAGATTGTCAGGGAGTCTGTACGCCGGAAGCTTCGAAAGAAGACCACGGTGCCAGAACCTATCAAAAGCCTTGGCAGCGGTGCAGTAAGTAAGCTAGAAGATCACCCGTTGATCGCAAGTGCGTTGCCAGCTTGTGCTCGGTGGGAGGGGGAAAGAAGATGGCGAGGGGGGAAGGGGAGGTTGGTCTCCGGCGCTCTCACTGACCGAACGAAACGCAACGATGCAAGAACTATTACTTCACGCCGGTATTTCTGTGAGAGGGTGGTACTACGGGCGAGCCGACCCACTCATGCTGAAACCAGTAATAGCTTCAGCGTGCCTCTTCCACTTATGAAATTATTTTATAGAATGTTTCTTATGATAAATGAATGAAACTTAAAGACGAAAAACAACATAACGAATATTTACTTATTAATTTTTTAACCATTCGTATGTCTACATAAATTATATTAAACATTAGGTATTATTTTTTAAATGAGACTTTAAATTTAAGTATGTATTATATTTACTTTTACAAATAAGACAACGTAAGGACATGTTGTCAGATGCATGCAGTGTATAATACTACTGGAACTATAATTATAATAGAAGCACGCTATGATGGTCATTTTGACACTTAATATGGTGACGAGAAATATCGATGATTTTTTGGTTTTTTAAAATCAAATATTGCTTTGTTTTGCATTAAGCATTGACCAGAATTTGCCGGAGAGTGCTGCTGGACAGGGATCATATATATATATA
>MU158902.1:276600-325375 GCA_015888305.1 Antheraea pernyi | reverse complement strand
TATATAATCATATGTAAGATATAAATTATTAATTTCAAATTTTGAATAATATAAATTATTATTAAAAATTATAATCCGCTAACAATTTCATCAAATGGCGATGTTTTTTTGTTAGTAAAACGTGATATATTTGTTCACGCGATCACATTATATAGTTATTATATATATAGTAGTAGTTAGATAGATGTATAGTATATAGTTATACATATATATCATTTAGAGGTCACTGTACTAAATTAATGTAGTGTCCTAAAATTATATATTCGAACAGTTTTAGGAGTAACTGCATGTCACTATTGACAATAAAGAACAGCATTTTTTCTCCTTCGAATATAGTTATTAATTTATATGAAACTTCATGAGAAGAGACACGTTAAAACGGCCATTATAGCGTGCTGTTACAATAACATATTTGATTAACTTAAAAAAATCTTAATTGTAAAGATTGTTAAAAGACAAGACCACACAACAAAAAGCCTAAAGAAGTAAACGCAAATTATTTTATAGAAGCATAACAGATGTTGGTCTCGAGTTGGTGAAATTTACCCGGGATACTGTTCATGAATAATTAAAAGCGGGAATAGCCCGGACGATAACTCACTGAGGCCATAAAACAGTATAAGACTGTAGAGAAGGAAATTATGTTACTAACAATATTACGTCATTGACGCTAGCAGACATTTAAAAATTAAGATTGTTAGATATTTGATTCACAATAGTATAATAGGGGTATAAAGAAATAAGCACGTTGTAAGAAACAAAACAATGTTACTAGTTTTATAATTTACAGTACTAATTGTTCTAATAATTACAAACACGACAAAAAAGGAATAGGCTAAATAGGTGCAGTCATTTTGAAGTGATGCGCTAACATTAGGCAATTGATTTTTATTGATAAAAGTTAACCGATTAAGTTAAATATATTTATCTGGATGACGACTTAGTCTCAAAGAGTAATGTAAAATATTATTTCAAAGTCTTAGCAGTAACAAAAACTATTAACTAAATAAAATATTTCTACGACACAAAATTCGACGGTCACCGCGCAATTAAAAGAAGTTTACACGACTTTACGATTATGAGAGAAATAATCACTGGCACACGAAAAGAACAGATCTCTGTATTTCTATGCTTTAAAAAATACACCCCTGCCTCTGCAACAATGTCACAGAATAACACTTATTCCGAGGAAACAACGCTTTTTATAACTTAATTAGCGATATCTCGTAGCGGAGACCTGTGGAAACGAGCTCAGGCACGAGAAAGCGCGTATGTTTTGTTACTACTCGAAACAAAATTAATTCCACAAGCGACTGCAGTAAAAGTTTTAATTTATTTCATGTTCGGCACAAGTCTGATGAAATTCTTTTTATTTTCTACAAAGGTATAGATTTTTAGCATTTCTGTAAAGTTCATCGAGCATTTAAATTTATCATTTCGCTTGACCGCAAAACGGATATTTTAGGATCTAAAAGATCTTCATAGTAGCATTTAAAGCCAGGAATCATTTAGCCCTGACAACTCAACCTATATAGACAACACTCCACTGAACAACAATTAATAGATGGTGATATGGCTGATAAGGCATTTATGTACTACAGACTTGTAACCATAATATCATAGGTATGGGTATGGGCAAGGTATGGGTGTAATCACCACGCCTGCCCACAACTTATTGGCGATTTCAAACTCTGAGAAATCCACAGTTCTATATTTTTCCCACATACAGTAGTACTACAAGAATATTCCTCAGGTTCAGGTTTCCTCACGATGTTTTCCTTCACCGTCAGCCGATAGTGTTACCAATTTAAATGAGTTTCCGAAACGAATTCCGAAAAAATCGTTGGTACATGACGGGGTTCGTACCTGTGGACATCGAAATAATATTCCACCACGGCTCATACCATAATACAAAGGGATATACTGTAACCATAACATGTGTCTCCTACGTTTTGCAAATAGCGCCTACGAAACGCCCAAAGAGATATATATATTTTATATCATAGGAGGCAAAAGAACAGGTGGGTCACCTAATGCAAGTGATCACCACCGTCCATAGACACTTGCAACGCCAGGGGAGTCGCAAGTGCGTTGCCAGCCTGTGTATGGGCGACGGGAAGGGAAAGGAGAAAGGGGAAGGGAAAGGAGAAAGAAGGTGGGCCTCCGGCACTCTCACTTACCGAACGAAACGCAACATTGCAAGCACTGTTACTTCACGTCGGTGTTCTGTGAGGGGGTGGTACTACCCCGAACGAGCCGACCCATTCATGCTGAAACTAGTAATAGCTACATCATGGCTCAACCATCTTCAACATCTTCACTTTGACAGAGTTCTACTTGAGTTTTACTGGTTTGTTCTACAAGAGTAAGTATGTTCAAGAAAAACGGTTAACCTGATTACCAATATCTGGCCTGACAGCTAGGAATGAACTTTCTAAGGATATTATAATTACAAATCGACCTGAAGAAGAATGTGTCGTGGCACCTGCTGTCTTTGTAATACGCATATACGAGTACTTCGCATTTGCAATTAAAAATGTGCTGCAGTATTGTAGTGACCAAAACCAATTACCTACATGTTCTAACTCGGATAGGTGTTTTTGATTTGGTTCCATGGTCAAAGAGCATAAACATTTCTAAATATATCTCATACCCAACATTCAAGTACTTGGGCATATAAATTTATACATACTTCTACATTACTGGGTATATAACAATTTAAATAATGCCGTATTTTAAATTAATTTTATAACACATTGCTAGCAATTATAATGGCTTTAAATGATCACACATGAAGTGATAAAATCTTGTATTGGGACTTGATGCATTTACAAACTCGACACTGAAAACTTGACCTGTTCCGTGCGACGTAATACATTTATTTATCTTATACGCTCTGTACTAAGTTTATTAAGGTAGGTAAAATTCGTATAGACAAATATAGTTGAAGGATATGATACAAATTCACAGAAAATGTAAATTTTTCTCACATGGTAAAGAGAGTTAAGATGCTTTTAAAAGTTGAGAGGCGTGCAATCGATCTGGTAACTTGAAATTCGTGTCACGGATCTGCAAGCACAGGCCTATTGCGCCGTCGCTATGACAACGCGCTCAGCTCGACCATAACCACAAAGTACGGTCCAACTAATGTTTTAATAGCTTCATGTTTTTGTGTATCTGTTGTTGAAATGTTATAAAATTGGTTATAGCAAACCTTGAGTTAGTATAATTCTTAAGCTAATTATTACATGATAAATCTTATAATCATTAAAAATAATGCTAATCTATACTTCTATACCATAATAATATTATAAAGAGGTAAAGTTTGTGAGTTTGTGACATTGTAGGGGGTAATCTCAGGAACTACTCGTCCGATTTGGAAAATTCTTTCAGTGTTATAATAAATAACTCATTATAACTCATTTATAGGGGAACGTTGTAGGTTATATATCATCAGACACATATCAAGACCCATAGCAGCGGAGCAGCAATGAAGAATTTTGCAAAATCGGGGTATTTTTTCAGAGATTCCGCTGTGTTTTAGCCCAAAATAACCATTCCACGTGGACGAAGTCGCGGGCAGAAGCTAGTAAAATATAAATACACGAATTATGTTCGGCATAAAATTTAAAACGTAATGTTTGATGTTTACATTTAAAACTGGTTTTCAATGAGAATAGGTAAGTTTTAAAGTATGTTGTATTTCTCACTAATAGCTTATTATACCTACTTCGCTTAATGGTGGTAGAGCCACGCTGTAGCTATTACTAGTTTCAGCATGAATGGGTCTTTTCGCTCGGGGTAGTACCACCCACCCTCTCAAAGAACACTGACGTGAAGTAACAGTGCTTGCATTGTTGCGTTTCGTTCGGTCAGTGAGAGCGCCGGAGGCCCACCTCCTTTTCCCCTTTCCCTTCCCCCTCCCCCATACACAGGCTGGCAACGCACTTGCGACTCCCCTGGTGTTGCTAGTGTCTATAGACGGTGGTGATCACTTAACATCAGGTGACCCATCTGTTCGTTTGCCTCCTTTTGACATAAAAAGAAGAACCTAATTTGATAGCAAGTTCAAATTTAATACAGTCAATTCTACAAATGTATACTGTGGGAGTTATATGGTATGCAAACCATGGTCTTACACAACATTAAAATGTAAATATATTAACTTCAAGGTAAATATGTATTCATGAACATTGTATTCCCCCGCTCCCTGTTTTCAAAAACAGTTTATTAGTTTTTTTTTTATTTAAAGTCACCAAGTTTTCCAGCTACTGGATAAATTCCCCTCTTCAGAGAAACACATGATTCCGTTATTACATATTTCGCAAAAATAAAACGATAATAACAATGGCTGAATAACAAATAACTAAGACCGTAAAATTATGTGTTAGCCATTATTAAGCCTTAGCAAGGCAATGACACTGCTCCCTCTGTATACTTAATACTAAGATATTTGTACGAGTAAATCCAAAGAGAATATTGCACATTTTAATTTATTGTACGGTACATATTTAGCTAGTTCTGCTATCGTTTTGCTATTGCGGTATACATAATTACGGGGTAGGTTTATTTACTGCAGTTTTCAGCCCAATCGTATTAACAATACTAAACGCCAAGTAATTTCTATTATATTCCAGTAAAATTTGGGATTACGAAATCTTCAGGTATTCATTAAATTTTTAACTCAATTACGTATTTTCATTAATTAATCATAATTACCTAATGTACGTAAATTCCACGTCATTTGATCCAATTTTACAGCCTTGCACCAGGAACCTTCGAGTCGTTATTTCACTTGTCTAATTACGGTATTCTATATTATTTATCTTCTTCTTATGTATTGGCATTCTGTAATTTCGCTATATTTATGCGGAATAAACAATAACAATGTACTAACTAAAATATGTAATTCTTATATTCAAAATAGTTTCAAAAGCAGTAACCGCCCATGATTTGATAATTGGGAATAGAGGCGAAATCACTTACTATAACCATTTCAAAAAAATCTATGTTAAATAGCTAGGCCGTCAAAAACGTAATGTCGCTCTAATGTCCCTACCGAGTAACTATTTAAAAGTAGAATGCGTTTGCGCACCCCTATCAGGTCACCCTTAAACAAATGAACTATAAATAGCTTCCAGGAAGCGTCTTCCTGTATCACCTATTATACATGCATATTTGTTTATGTTACTGGCGGTTTTTAACCCTACTCCTCTCATGAGGCAATGACCTCATGACTTCAAGCTGTGCTGCACGATGCTTTTGTTATAGTTCATCAGACGTTGTAGTTTATTTATTTTCAATAAACAGGTACTTGAGTTCGATGCTGCTTTAAAAAATCACAACTATTTGAAAGAAGCGAATACATTTCAGATATTTGATCAGGCTCTATGGTTAAATGATACGATTTTACGAAAGAATATTTGAATAGAAAGAAATATATCCATTAGTTTCCATACTTTAGTGTGGAATTTTGGTCACCTTACATCATGCTAATAATTATCATGTATATATAAATACGTGAAGCCTAAATTTTGTACCCCCTTTTAACGAAATTGCGCAAACGGATGAACGTGAAATTTGGTATAGTTAAAGTTTATATGGAAGAGAAGTGCAGAAAGCTATTTATTTTATATAAATTGCATTTGAAGTACATTCAATTAATTAAAATATGAATTACTCACACTATTGCTTCAATTTTAAACAACATATACACACATGTAAATAAAAAAGACATTTTGACGTCTGTTAATAAAGGACTTCAAAAAAGGTTGTGAAGGAGGTTGCTATGCTCGACTGTATGTATTATTCTACTCTTACGTTCCAATTACCCTTTTTCATTCTACATTCAACAATGATATTAGAACATACGACTATTATTATAAGATTTATCCCTTTAAAAGATCAATGAACTATGGTCGAATGTCGACCACTGGGCACCCACTAGTTAAAATAAATAGAAGTAATAGCTGGATCTATTGCAACTGTTGGATAAAATATACAAACCAAATTCTTACTTGGTACTGAGAGCATATGTAAATAATAGTCGAAATGAATTGATAGTAAAAATAAAAACTTTGCTGGTAGAGCAGTTATGACGTTCCTTTTTGATATCTTACATAGAACAGTGTGATGAAAGGAAAAAATACTAGAATTGATTACACTTCATCGTACGATGAATAGCAAGTAAAGGATTATTAATTATGTTAGTATATTTCTGCCATTATTCTCTGTAAAGATCTCCTCCGTTTCAAATTATGATATATACGTAATTTATTTACCTTTCAAATTATAGTTATATATAGTCATACAATGTATAAGCATATATATAGTTACAACCGTTCTGCCTTTTTTGTGCGCTGCTTGTAATTTCAAATATTTTTAGCATTTTATTTTGAACAGTAGTAGAGCAATATATTATGAATAACATCAGAACTGCGATCATATTGAGGCTTCTTATATTTAGCTATTATTTGCAGTGACCATTTTACATCAAGTAGGCTGCATTATATGCGATAACATGAAATAAAACATGACGTAAACTAAATAAAGCTCAAATTAGTGTAACCATTAGTAACGATCATCTGGCAGAAGTGTTATATTGGGTAAGTTAGGATAAAACTGATAGCTGAATCAACAAAAACGGATGAATAAATATTAATAAAAGATTTATTACAATAATTACGAACTGCTATTAAAGAATTTAGGGCTAAATCTTGCCATCTTCGATATAGAACTTGGCTGCTAGTTATTTTAAATATAAGTTGTGGAAACTATTAGACCGACGAAGCCCTAAAAATGCCAAGATGAAAAAAAACACTGCTTTAGAAATCATCTCTCTGCGTATCTTCTAAGCCGAGTTTTATACAATAATGGACTCATTTTTGCATTTAATTTAGGGTGATACATTTTTGAGTTACTATTTTATAATATCAATTAGCTATAATAAAATTAAAAGACACATCTTACTCCTGTTGTCATCGTTTGAAAGAACACCACATCTGCGTCTTCGCTAACACCTTGTCTAAACACGACATAAAAACACAGTGACACAGATGTCATTAAGAGTTATATTGCAATAAAGATTTTCAAATCCACAATCCACAAAACAACTTCCAATAGAAATAGTATCATTAGATTTAAATTATTAAGAAACGTCCAACAGCTATTACGTTCTTAGGAAAACGATAAGTGGTGTGTAATGTTTATAAACGCAGCTGGATTTACGTAACGCACAAACCCTTGTGCCGCCCTATAACTAAAGAATACCGAAAACTGAACTGAAAGGTATAAAATATAAGTTTCTATACAATTCAATGAAAAACTATAGAAACATTTTTGTGTCGCCATCTTTTGACGAGTAGCCAAATTAATTTGCCTTACATCACATATCTCACAAGTTAGAAAATATAAATAAAATGTAATAGTTTTAGGAGTACCACATAGATGGCAGTAACAAAACTTCCGTTGACTAGCCGTAGAAAACTAGCGCCATAATTATGCATAACCCCTTTTTTAACGTGGGCAATACCCACATGGACATGCCACTCAACTGAAGAAGAGAGTGGGTAGTTAGAGGCTCTTACTCACTAAAACCCCACAATGAACATTCGCCACTGTATTGGGGCGACACGAAGTCTCTGTGGAATTCATCGTGCCGTCTCGGCGGTTGGACCGGCGTTAAACTTGTTTAAAGATGACCGTGTCCACGTCGGCCGTGTCCTCCATCCGCTGAACTTATGCAATGAGAAGATGGGCCCCCTGACCCACCCTCTCTCACCTCGGATACGGTGGTGGAAGGATGCAAGTATAACGCCCGCACTAAGAAGATCCTCCCCACGGCCCCTCTCCGCCGCCTCCTTTTGCGAGACGGCCTCATCGCATGGCCTTTACCACGCTCTGCAACAAGAGATTCGGTCCTATCTCCGCAGCCGGGGTGCGGCTCTGCCCCTCCCATGCATTACACTCAGACAATGTGTTCTGCGTGGTGTCGTCATCAGCGCCGCACTCATGGCATGCGGCGATGGGCACCCTGCATGCTATCCGGTTCAGGTACCAACCAAGGCTCCCGTACCCGGTCAGCACCTGTACCAGACGGAACTTCATGGAGCCCCGCTTCCGTTAACACCACTTCGGCAGGACCGGACGGACAGTGTCGATAGTTGTTCTACAGTAGTACCGCACGTTCGCCAGATCCTGTCTCCACCTCTTAAATACGTCCTTGCAGACTTTTCCATGAACAAGCGCTATTTTTCTAAGAGCTGGAGTCTGCCCCTCCGTTTCTTAGCCACCCCGTATAATTTTATACGGTGGTAAGAACCTCCACCTCCACTTTCCAGGGAAGGGAGCCGGCGAGCGTTATGTCTACCGCTGAGAATTTTTGTATTACAGAGACGCGAGAGTGGACTTAAACTTTGTACCTATGTAGATGATATGATTTTCGGTTTGGTTGGCACCGACTTCCAATATATTTCTAGGTAGCACACATATTTATATGTTTTATTTAATTTGGTTAATTTGATAAACTATTTATTTTCCGCTTTTTAGTGCCTTATGGGTTTTTGACTGATATTGAAGTCGGCTAATACTTTTTTTTGAAAATTTACTTTATTTTTCCATTTTTAGTGTACATAAATATATTTTACTAGCAGTGCCCGCGAACTCCGTTCCGCCTTAAGTATATTAAAATATGCGCATTTTTGCGGTATGGTATCTATCGGTATGGTATGCGATATGGTTTCAATTGGTTGTAAAATAAGTAACGTTTATTAGGAACGCAACCTCATCAATAATCCGCGATAGTTTCACATATAATACACCTTAAGTAATGTAATTACAATGCTTGCGTCATGTTGCAACACAGCAACGAACATAAGCACAATAGGCTCCTAAGAATTGAAGAGTTTTTTTTATAATATTGGTGGCAAACGAACATACGGGTCACCTGATGGTAAGTGGTCACGGCCGCCCATGGACAATTGCGACACGAGAGGAAACACAGATGCGTTGCCGGCCCTTAAGAAAGGAGTAGGCTCGTTTCTTGAAAGTTTTCTTACTTTGTCACGGATCCCATAATCAGAACCTAACCAAACTCTCATCAAACTACCCTTGAAGTACATCCTTTCCAATAAAAAATGAATCATTGAAATCGGTTAGCGTGATATTGAGTTATTCGTCTATTTGTCGTGTACATACTTAATGCAAATTTAAAACTTATACGGTTTTGCACTGGATGCCGTTTTCGGAACTGGACCAAATTGAACGTGGGACCACACGGGAAGTACCAGCTTTCAAATAAAAAAAGAATAATCAAAATCGGTTCACCCAGTCCAAAGTTATGAGGTAACAAACATTAAAAAAAATACAGTCGAATTGATAACCTCCTCCTTTTTTTGAAGTCGGTTAAAAAGATATTGATATATCGCAACGATTTATTATGAATATCCATGGTTATAAATTCTTCTGTATTTGTTTCATTTAGATTAGTTTCAAATTACTAGACAATATTAAACTATTAACATCAATCCTGATAATGAAGAGATGGTGATAAAAATCAAGTCACCAAAAGAGAATAATAATTGACTGATAAGATAAATACATTCGATTTACGCAAATCAGAGAGAGTGCGAATGAAAAGCGATTTTTTTCATTTTCGTTAGTAGAAGTAGTAACTCATAAATTTTTCATACAAAGTAACAACAAGAGTACACACAGAAAAAAGTCAATATTTTTATTATTCTCAATAATATTAACAAAGATATTGTTGTGAAAGAGGTATGCATGTATCAAAAAACATTCTTTTTATAGCGGTGGAATATTCTATAGATTTCAAATTGACAGTCAGTTGTCATTTGTCAGTGTCAAATGTGTATTTTGTTTGTTTTATAAAAAGAGAAACTTGTTTTAAAAATTAAAAACAACTCGCGTATATCGGATAATATAAATTCAGAGTAAGAAATCTAGTAGATCTGTAACCGAATATTGAAATATTACTTATATAGTTTAACTACAAAAAGCAAAATGGTTAAAGTGTGGAAATTGGGTTTGATGAGTTATGATACAGCATTGAAGATTCAACTTGCAGTAGCTCGAAAGCATTTGGATGCTATGGCCAAAGGAATAGACGCTAATTACGACACCCTACTACTTGTAGAACACAAGCCTGTATACACAGTTGGTCAGAATTTAAATTATTGCCATTTGCTTGGTATTGAGGCTCAAAATATTGTTATGTAATAAATATTTTGATATACATGTATATATATGACTGAATATTAGACCCACTCGTTCTATTGTCTTATATTCAATAGATTTTAGTGTAAATCATAAGGTTATAGTTTTCATTACTAGTTTCTATATTACTAATACTAAGGCAATATTTTAATATGTTATTTTTATTTCTAATGGTAATAAAGGAATATAATTTCACCAAAGACTTCCCATAAAGACTCCCATATCTATAATACAATCCTTAAACACTGCTTAATCCAGGAAGTTTCGGTCCATATGGCTAAAGGTCTAATTTCCAAATGGTTGAGCACTCTTACCTATGAGGAAACTGAGCAATTGTTAAAAGTTAAATCGTAACTGCATAATATAGGGATACATTGAGGTATAGAATATGTGTATAAAATGTGTATAGAGTGTGTATAAAAATGTGTATGTAAACGTTTAATATGTATGTATGTATGTTTATTTGTGATTGCCTATAGACTTATTTGTCAAATTATATTAATAACAATTTTTAGCTTGTAAGTTTGAATATGTATAAGTATGGCCCGCTAATGTGCTTCTTGTAAAACACGCTGTATAATCGTTTTCTGGCTACCAAGATACAGGCTCTGCCTAGTTTGGTTGCCACTGTAAAAATATTTGTAAAATGTACAACATTTTTTTAATTTTAATAAACAGATTTAATTTAATTTAAATTTAAACTTCTGATGTGAATCTAGAAAAACGATAATGACAATGGATCTGTTGACATGTTTGTTAGAATTAAGACATATATTTAATTTCCTAGGAATTAGCATTACTAGTAGGTAAGTTATTGTATTGTACAAAGGTAAACGCATGATTGAGGGTTTTAGAACCTGTGCAAGGTTTATTGTACCATTTTGAAGTCTTGATTAAATTGGCCATTTTTTTAACTTTTAACTTTTTAACCCGCCTATAGTTTTTTTTTTTAAAAGATGAAGTGTCAAATTTATCTGAAAAAAAGCTTTTTAAACATGACATCAATAAAGTTTTATTTTTTTACAAAACTGACCATATGAATGATTAGATTTGTGGGTGCAATCAATTGCATAGTTATTTAGAATTACATTTAAACAAAAACACTACAAAATTGGGAAATTTCTAATCACAGTACCTAAATATGTGATCACAGTACCTAAATATGTGATCTAGGGTAATGATTTTCCATATTTTCAAAATTATTCCTATTATCAGTTAACCAGGTAAGATAGAACTTATTTTTATTTTTGTCTGAACCAGAGCTTAACCTAGCCTATCGCCCCCTACCCATTGAGTTCCGGGACATCCTGTATGATAAAAAAAAACTTTTTCCTATAATTATAGGTATAAGGGATGACACACCAAAACAGGAGATACTTAAATTACGAAGTCTCGGAGCAGAGTTTAGGACAACAAACCGTGGTGGACTTATCACCTTCCATGGACCAGGACAGCTGGTTGCATATCCTGTTATTAATTTAAAACATTACAAAACCAGTGTAAAATGGTATGTCAATGCTTTAGAAGAAATGGTCATAAGATTGTGTGAAGAATTAGGTAAGTTTGGGTTTTGATTCCTGGTTAATTATTGAAGTTTCGATGACATCCATTGTTTCAAGTATGGTAAAAAACAAAGTGGTTTTAGAAAAAGCAATTTTACCATGAATAATGTCATCACAATAGTTTCTTTCATCAAAAGTTGCAGTTTATTAAAAAGGAGTCATCATACCTTTGTTTTTTGAGGCAGTGTCCTACCACACTTACCTAATCATTTCTCGTCATCATTATCAAGTCCTTAATAAAAATAATCATGTTATTTTTTTTCGTACTGACTAAGCTAGGTCATAACAGCTTCACCAGACTACTAAGGCGAGCGCTTAAGGCACTCAGCCGATTTTATTTTGACAACTAGCTCAAGGGTGCTCGGCATACCTCTGCTTTGGCTGTTGCCTGATACATGCAATTCCCGACCTATCTGAGCTAAACTAAGCTAAGCTAACTATTTATACATATATGAGTTGTTGAAAAATATATGTGTACCAAGCATACATATCTTAACAACTCTTATATATATTTTGTATCAGATAATATTCTAAACTATTTCAGTTTGATAAAGATAAAACCCTTCCACTTGCATGTGTAAGCGTGTATGCATGCACATGTGTGGAGGTGCTATGTGTAATGTTGTCGCAGTGATGTAAGATATTGTCACTGTATCGCATGAGCAGCATACTCAAGGGCTCCACGTCGAGGGAATGGACCTAGGCCTGAGCAGCTGCCGAGGGGGGACCTAGTCTGTTGTAGTGGATGCCTACTGATTATTTATTTATTTACTAATTGGATAATGCAGTTAAAAGTCTGATGAATAGTATAATAACAAGGAGTGTACTAGTCCTAAACCTTACAATGCTTTATCTCCTCCATATAACTTACACTATTAATAATAATGAAAAATTAAAATAATGTAACAGTAAATATCGACAATCGCTTGACAAAGAAACACAATAGAGTGAGAATAAATAACAAAGCGAAAATGAAGTTATTTGTAAATAATTAAAATATTGCAAAGCAAAGGAGACGACAAAAATAATCAAGAATATCAGGACATATTATAAAGCAAAGCCCTCTGCCACGTCTGTCTGACTGTTTGCGGTAAACTACATTGGTAGATAAAGTGATTGACGAGGAAGGTTTAGTTTTATACAATTTGTCGAGTTTTTTAAATATTAGTAGTTAAAATATAATTTATTAAATGTTGTTAAATTATTAAACTTGTTCATTTTAAACAATCTTGTACAATAAAATACTAATTCTTTTGTCATTCAGTAATTAAATTGTAAATGTAAATCTAATAAAATCAATTTTACTATAGGCGTTAAGGCAAATAGATCACCTCATACTGGAGTCTGGGTTGATGATAATAAAATAGCTGCCATTGGTATACACGCATCAAGGTATGTGACAACTCATGGTATATGCCTCAACTGTGACAATGATTTATCTTGGTTTGATCATATAGAACCTTGTGGTATAAGTGATAAAGGAGTTACATCATTAAGTAAAGAAACCGGTGTGGATTGTTCCATAGAAAAAATGACACCAATATTTTTAAAGAACTTTAATAATGTGTTTGGTTGTAAAACTGAAGATCTGGATGTTAAGGTTCAACAAGATATATTAAATTCTATTTATAATAATTTGCTTAATGAAACTATGACACAATGATTTTACAATTTATTATTTGGAAATGTAAAATTTGAATTTGTAAAATAAATGTAAAAACGTAATAATTATTGTTGGAGAGGAATCTGAGAAATGTATGCAAAATTAAAGTTTTAAAGATGATCACTCATCATTTTGCAGTATGCTGCAATAATAAACTCAACAAAACTCATGTAAACACATATTTTGAGACAATATTTTATTTTTGATGCATACAAATTTCTTGTAATTAAAATGCTTTATTTCTCTTGGCTAAGTTATTTAAATGTTACCAACTTTAAAGTGTATTAAATACATGCTGTGGTAATAAACTCAACCAAACCCATGTCTACGAATATTGCTGTTTGATATGTGCATAATTAGTATGACTTAAATGCTTTATATATCTTGGATAATTTATTTAAATGTTACCCAGTTTAAAGTGTATTTAATAACTTGTAGTTTTGCAGTATGCTGCGATAATATACTCAACAAAACTCATGTAAACACATATTTTGAGACAATATTTTATTTTTGATGCATACAAATTTCTTGTAATTAAAATGCTTTATTTCTCTTGGCTAAGTTATTTAAATGTTACCAACTTTAAAGTGTATTAAATACACTGTGTATTAAATACATGCTGTGGTAATAAACTCAACCAAACCCATGTCTATGAATATTGCTGTTTGATATGTGCATAACTAGTATGACTTAAATGCTTTATATATCTTGGATAATTTATTTAAATGTTACACAGTTTAAAGTGTATTTAATAACTTGTAGTTTTGCAGTATGTAACTCATGCACAGGCATATTTTCATACAAAGTTTTATATTTATGTTATCCTCATATTTGATGTGTGCACAATTTGTATGACTTAAGTGCTTTATTTATCCAGGATGAATTATTGTAATGTTACCAACTTTAAAGTGTATTTAATAGCTCATAGTTTTACAGCATGTTCTGAAAATAAACTCAACCAAATTCATTTACTACACAAATATTTTCAGACAAAGTATTATATTTATGTTATCCTCATATTCGCTGTGTGTACATTTTTTTGTAATTTAAATGCTTTATTTATCGTGGATAATTTATTTAAATGTTACCAAGTTTAAAATGTATTTAAAGGTCGAATGTTGAATAAAAGAAATATGAATTTGTACAAATTTATTTTGTATATTATAAATTGAAAATTATAATAAATAAGTTTTAATCTAAATAAATAAGATGAAATCTCAAGTTGGGTTAAGAGAAATTATTTATATAGGACGGATAAAGTTATAAGTTATTCGGTACACTATGTTCGTTCCTACAAAACCCAACTGAAAGTTCACATGAGAATTTTCTTGTTTATCAGAGAAACAAAATATATTTACAATCATTCATTTCATAATTTCAATGTAAAAAAGATACGTTAAAACATCTTCAATGTTCTTTTACATAATATTGAATAGTATATGGGGGTTACTATGCGACTATTATTATTCGTTAAATTGAATAAACTTACAAGATAAATGAATACAAAAGTTTTCAGAATAATCCCCTAAAACGAATAATTATTGTGTTCGTTTTTGAGGGATTATTCCAAAGTTAATTTTATTACTATCCCTATTTAAGCACTATAAATAATATTCTAATTAATATAAAGTAATAAATGCGTCTTAAAGGTAAGTATATATAATAATAGGTACCTTTTTCATGCCTTGTACAATCGTTATTCTGTATAATCCAAAGGTACGTCATGTTTCAAAATAATGTTGCGTTCAAGTAAAATTAAACCTAGTTACTTATATATAATAAATGCTTTTAAATGCAATAAATTACTCCTAATACTATTCCAAATCACGCGGTGGTTAAATCAATCATGCCAAATATAAAGACATCAAAATATCTCGAATCATATCACTATGGTTTTAATTTATGTACCAATTAAAACTGATTATTAATGACCGGTATGTACTTAAGTCATATGGACGGAATCTAACCGGCTCTTATAAATAAGGATTTGTTCTTTATCAGTCCTTTGTATCACAAATTGCTCAATACAAGCCAAGCATTTAAACATTTAAAATCTATTATTTTGTGGCATTGTTTTTAATATACTGAAATATTTATGACATATGTTTTGGTGGTGTCAGCCACTTGCGCATGTAATAGCAAAATATTGTCGCTATATACAGTAGTACTAAGAGTGCACACGCTACTCCCAAAAGAAGTACCGATGACTTGCTGGGACACGGCTCGACGATGGTTACAGTTTTTTCTGAAATTAAAAATAAGGTATTAAAGCAAAAAGTACAATGATAAATGATTGTAAAATGATAAATGTATCTGTGCAATGTACTTGTGCTCGCTTCACTAAAAAATTACTGGATAAAATTCGAACTTATTTCTGCTTCTTAGGCACTTGGTCCTTGCCCAAAAGTATATTATCACGATAGCTTTATTAGCTGCCCTTTATACGACACGCTCTTTCACGCACGATTGGAGTGCACAAGATTGAATACTGGAAAGAGTGTACGCGAATTCATAAGTGATTTGTTTTTATACGCGCCCTCTTTCTAGCGCAAAAACGTTTTCACGCAGTAAAATGTGTGTTATGTATGGGCAGCTATTGAGTATAGAGTTTCCAAAGTTTCATTTTTATAAGCACTAGTTAGCAGCTAGCAAATGTTATAGCGTTTATGGTATGCTTTTTTGCCGTGGGGAAATGGGGCAAGCGGTGTGTTGCTTATATATTCCCTCTGTACATCCTATATATTCTTAAGATAAAGAACAACGCTAATGAACATATCAGTCACATATTAAAAGGTATCAGCTAGTTGTGAATAAAGAAAAATAAAAAACCCCATTGCAACCACACGGAAACATTTTTATTTATATTGATGTAAAAATTGCATTTCCATTACATTATTGATAAGCCAAAAAAATATTTCTATCCCTCCTTTTTATCTATAAACATTTAAATATAATCTAGCCTATATGACAGTTCAATTAAACCGAATCTAACAACACCTGTTATATTAAAATTCATCAAACATATGAGGCGCTAAATAAAAATGGAATTTAGAGGATAAATAAAAATGGAAAAGAGGCCTATTTTGACATTAAACGAAACTTTTGAGCCTGGTTCCGAGAATATTTTTTAAACGCCCTAATCCTCATAACCTTACCCCACCTAAGTAGAGTCAGCACAACATGTTTACCTTTTCCACTGTCCGCTGTCAAATGTCATCTCGGTATTCATACCTTTTATACACATCGTTTTTCACACAATATATCCATAACTTTTCAGTTTATCCCCACTTCTATATCCGTCCACCAAAATTTTCTCATGACATGCCTACTTTTAATATATGTCTTTGTATAAAAATAGTATAGGTATAATTAAATAAAACATTCAATTTACGCACCACCATAGTTGGCCTCAGAAGCTGTGCCTCCGGGTTTGTCTGAACGAAGGAAATCTGTGCTCTGTCGCTCGTCACCGAAATCTAACACAAGGATCTCCTGTGAAATGTTCATATCTTCTTCCTGAGTAGGTGCCTCTCCGGTCTCGTTGTGGGGCAAAGAACGTTTTTTCCTTCCCCAAGATTCGAGTGAATCTCTGCCCCATTCGCACACCGCCTGTGCATACACAACAATTATAGTAATTACATGTTCCTTGTATGGGTGATCTCTGTATGCATTTCTTTTAAATAATAATGGAAATAAAATAATGTGGTATAATAACAGTATTTTATATAATTGTAAAATAATATTATTAGCCTGTAAATATCCCAGTATTGGAATATCAGGGTATCTTTCTGAGGTAAGGCACGGGTTTATTCATGCCAGCCTACGGCGTATTGACCGTGAATGCTGTATTTTCTCACTAGATACCAAAATAACCAGAACGGAATTAACATATTGTAATAAATAATTGTAATAGTTCAACTACATATATGAAATTTTCTACAGTAATATACAACTACTAGGAGACATGATGGATAGATTTTTTTAAAATAATTTATAGGTTTTAGAGTTTGAGTCGAAATACTAGAAACTGTAACAAATTGGTCGTCCCATGTTTCAGCCGTAGCAAAACCAGTAATAGTTTCTTAGGTTTAACAATAAAGTCCCAAAACATAGTCCCGATTTGCCGGACTGTAAATTTAAGCGCCATGTCAAGCCGGTTTTTAGTGTTAAAAGGCTATTATAGTGTGGATCAATACGTGAACGATGGTGACGTCTGGAATTGACTCCTCTCTGTGCATCCACTAAAAACGGTATTGTAACGTATAATGTATTTGAAATATATGTTAAAAAGATGTACCCGATCGAGTACTTCGCGATGACTGGGTTGTTTTCCGAACCGGTGGTAGTTTGACGTTCATAAGCGCCTTATTAGGGCCTAAACTGAATAAAGTATATTTGATTTGACCATAATCTCATCTGATCTTAAATGGCGGTTCTAAGATGGTAAACACGCTAAGCCCAGAGTGGCTTGGTCTTAGCGACAGATTATCAACATTAGAGTGATAGCTAGCCAGGCGGATTTAAAAAAAAAGCCCTACCACCATGCTATTGGTTCATTAAAATGTTTTCCTTCACTGTAAGCTCCAGCTCAGTTGTAAGGTTTCAAACCTACATCAATAGACGCTATGTCCCAATACGCTATCACCTACCATCATCGCTTCAAAGAACCGTTTTGCTCCAGACCTAATTATTGAATTTAAAAATATTGTGGCCCTCGGACATTTAAAATCTGGCTTACTTTCTTGCGATAATAACAAAAAAGTTTGGCCCAGGGATTAAAAAAAAAAATCTAGATTTCGACAACAGCGTCACCAATTTAACTATAGCTAAGAACCAACTAAGTGACCTCATAAATACCTACAAAAATACGAACAATTTTTATAAAATGTGGAAAATGAACATTTTATAACATAAATACATGAATATTCACTATACTCGAGATATAACGGTTTCTTAAGTGGAAAATGTTTACTCACCGGCTCACAAGGTCCGAGACAATACTTGACATTACACTGGAATATGACCCCATAAGACTCTGTGAACCTGAACGCTTCGTACACGGACTGCAGTGCGTTGCCGTCTGGTGTGAAGGCTGGGAAAATCGATGGATCCACGGGACATCTGGTAAAACAATGTTTTTAGACTTAAAACTTACGATGATATTTGAGTTTTGTCATTGCGTGCCCATTTCGGGTTAAATAGTTGGCGCATTCGTCATAACTATTATATCCACTTCACGCTTCAATTTTTTAGTAAAATGGCCGCGCAGTTATTATCGTTTTCAATACGCTGTACAAAAATCCTTTACAATTTTTTTTTTATTATGTGACGTCATTAGTATTTTCATACTATTGTAAGCATCAAGATTTGGTCATCTCACTTACTCCAGAACAATTATCTTATTAGTATAAAGGAAAAGCTTTATCAAATCTGTCGGTTGATAGTTTTTACTTGTTAAGTGAATATGCTGAGTAAACTCGCCAATAGACGAATATCTAATAGCGGGGGTAATTTTACAAAGTCTCCCTGATTAATTAACATGTAGCAATATTTAAAAAAAAGGTGTTGGAAAATGTTCCTAGTTTATTGGGTTACTCTCTGTGAGGCTGGTATGAGCATAAAACACGTACGGAAAGTCCATTATAAAATTCTTAAGGCTAATTTTTTAAGAGCTCGTATTTATGTTTAAAACAAGAATACATATGAGAGATTGGTTCTAACTCACCTTTATGGAACCTATACATAACAACATAGAAGTCCTTCGAAATTAACTTTGATGATAAGTATATTATAGGTAATTGTTTGTTGAAAAATACATACCCTTCATCGTCGATGATTTGGAATGTGCTCTTAGAATCCTTCGCCATAGCAACACAACTGCGAGCGAAGATGCCATATGGAGCTAAAAGGACAAATTGAAATTAATAAACGAAAATTTATTACAAACTTAATATTATAATAAGAGGGTGTGTCGTAAAGACACGTGATAGAAATTAAACTTTCTTATTACGGGGAAACATTTTAATTAAAATAATGTTTAAAAGTGCGCGATTGTCACGACGATCCAATTAAAAATAATGTACTATAGATTTCAACGTTTCTCCCTCTCTCTTATATATTTCGAGTACTTTAAGAATATACTATCTCATTCTCTCACAGCCTATATATACATTTATAGTTATTTTATAAAATTTCGTTACATAAAATCCAATTCAAAACCCTCTCAAAAGAAGTTTAACTTCGATAAGAATGTTCTTATACTTACTGTCTTCGGGAATCTCGATACGGAATGTAAGCCTGTCTCCAATACGAACTGTTTCGACCTCTCTTTGACGAGCATCCAGAATGCGAATACGTGGAGGAGGTGCCTCCGGAGATGCAGTAATAGAAATCATTTCCGGGTCTCTGTAAGTAAGATTATGTTTTATAGACATTGTAAAATGGATTTCTTTGGCTCTTGGTTGTAATATTTGACGCGGTGGTCCTGTGTCTATCGATGTTTAAATTTTGGAAGTATGCTCTTCGTGACCGTTCATAAAACATGTTCGCAATTCGTCAAACATTTTTGCACGTTTCTCTCTCGAATATTTTTGTTATTATAGAAAGTCATTCTATAGCTATATAGTTAATCATAAGTTTCTATTTAGTTTTTTTTTTTGCAACTGATTTCTATGTTTATTACTGCCAGAATAGGTAATAATAATTAAGTAATTTTTGTGGCATCTAAGAATGCTCCATAGTATTATTTCCCATCCACTTCACTTATGCACAATAACCGAACTATATTACGGAAAATGTCACCGATATTATATAGAGTCAAATAGCACAAAATTATGAATAAAATATAAAAGCTATTACATGACACTTTAAGATCCCGCCAGAAACACTAATTATATACTTGTACATTATACACAAAGGGGAGATCTTTCATTCGTGAGGCAGTGAAACATGACATAGTATGTCGAAGGTGAAATTTTACGTGACGTATTTTGTGAAAGACCCCTTATAATTTTTATGTTTGACAAAAACGTTTATTTGCGAAAGTAATTTTTTATCCATTTTATTTAAACAATTAACTGGTCCTCACGTAGATAAATTGCATATTTGAAATTATTCACATACTTCATCGTTTTGCTTATCACGTACGAATGCCGTTCTTCTGTAATGTGGACCTAATTGTTTCGTGTTTACAATGCTGTATCGATATTAGGTCGATGGAATTTGAAATAGTCTTTACATGTAGGCATGTCGAATTGGCTCCGTTTTTCATTTTACACTAACATATCACGTAACCTCTCGTCTCACAAGAATAAATTACATGGTAAGTAATGTGACTTTACATTTCGCGGTCTCTATAAATGAATGAATGCCGGGACGTAGCCTACTAACCTGATAGGTACCATTCCGAATGTAATGTTCTTCGAACTCATATCATACGTGCATTTAACTTTATATATTTTGTCTGCCTTTGTCATTACCACACTGTGGTGTTGTAATACTACAGTATTCGAGTACACGCCGGTCTGAAAAAAATAATTATGAATTATCTACTAATATTACTAATCGTATGAAGCCCGAGAAATAGGCATGCACTAAATTCTCTTATATAGATCATGCAATGAAAATAAATGTATTCAAAGATTGAAAAAGTCCATTTCAAACTTCAATATTAGCTGAACACTCTCCTTATTGTAAATTTAACCTATTATGAAAGTTAGTCTACGTCTCTTTCGCTTCCCTTGAAAAATGCTAAATTTCATGATGTTCGGTTGAGTAGACAGCGTAACAAAGAGAACCTCACAATTATTGCGTTTTTTTTTATATTATAGGGGGCAAACGCACAGGCGGGTCACCTGATGGTAAGTGATCATCACAGTCCATAGACACTAGCAACACCAGGAGAGTCGCCTTTTAAATGAGGTGGGCCTCCGACTCTCTCTCTCACCGAGAGAAATACAACAACGCCAGCACTATTACTTCACGTCAGTTTTCTGTGAGTAATATATATATATATATGTAAGTATTACCTTCATAATTACAAATGGGCTCTACTATAACGCGTTGTAATACTATCATTAATTAAATAGTAATTAATAATATAACTTACGACACTTTGAGTATTACAATCTTGACCCATCATGGTTAGGTCCAAGCGGAATAAATCACTATTGACAACATCGATATTGCAGGTCTCTGAACGTCCAAGCGCGTAGATACGACCATTAAATGGTTTGTTTGTACGTACTTGTACCGCTATTCTTGTATCTTTACACAGGACCGATACTAAAATGGAATACAATCATTATGTTACATTAAAATAACTGCTGGTTGCTACTGTTGATAAATAATAATGTAGAAACATTAACAGTATTTACCGTCGTAGCATGTCCCCGTCTTGTCGCAATTAGCGTCATTTCTGGTCAAGTTACTGGACATGCTTGTATCCTGTTGGTGTTCAATCGTAACTGGTAATTCTCCAGCTGGGTTTGCGTTGCTCGGTGGTTCTGTAATATCATTGGATATTGTAATATGCATTCATTATTTAATACTAAGCTTATTATTATTTGATTAAAGTAATAACAAAATATTATTGAATTGAAACTTGTTTAGGCGCATGAGGGTAATTTTTTTACAGATGTAACGTCACGCCGGTATGCAACGGAAGTGACGTCATTTGCAGTAAACGCAGATTTTTCATCTAGTTTTCAAGTCTCGGAAATCTAAAGTTTTAGATTTGTATAAATATAAACAAGATTTATAAATTAGTTCGCCAAAGAAGTTTCACTTCTAACATGTGTACTTTGTACGCACGCACTTTTTTTGTATTGAAATTTTTAAATAATGATTTTATTTTTATAAATCTTACACATTTATTAATTTACCGATCACAACGAATGTAGTTCATTAACTACATACTAATTAACTACGTGTATGTAGTTAATTATATAATAATGTATGTAATACAGTTAAGTTACTAACAACGAGTTATATCGTTATATCATTATCTGAGATAAAACTTTCTTATTATTATTAAAACCGAGTTCAATACTCAAAATATAACAAATAACAGGTAAACACAACATGTATAAAACAAATGCTTGAAAACGTTAAAAAACAACAAAAATAAGTAAATAAAATATTCAAAAATTATACATAAACATATGCTTAATATAACAATATCATATTTTTTGCAAAAGGCATGTATTATTGAAATGGGCATGTATCGGTTTCTTCGACCAGCTCTATTCAATTCGCTAATATAATACCAATTTCTGAAACTTGATATATTAGCGACCATTGTGCCGATAAAAATAAGACACCGTACATAGATGATTTTGGCCATTGACCGTAAAACATAGACAAAAGAATGTTCTAGTTCCAATATGTAAACAGAAATCATTTATTTTAAAATTAATAATGATTTAATATTTAGTTTGTATCCGTGGAGTCACTCGAGTAAAATTTATAAGTTACAAATAAGTTTCTTAATTGTAATTGGAGTTACCACATGTATTTAGTAATAAAGTATTATAGGCTATTCTGGATCATTACACTCTATCCACAGATAACGATATAAATGCAAAAGTAACTCTGTCTTTTTGATACCTCTTCACGGTTAAACTTCTGTACCAAACAAAAGATCTGGAGAAAAACATGGCTACTTTTATCCTGAAATTATATATGTAGCCCGCATATACGGGATTTTTTTTAAGGACAATAAAGTACATAATATTTTTTTGGTTTAATTTTACTATGATATTAATTGTAAAATTTTATATAGTCTAAAATAAAACAAAATTAGTTTACTCCAATAAATCCACTGTTATTTTACAACATATTTCATTTTGACAAGGTACTTTATTGTCTACCACTGACAAGCAACAAAACATTTATTTTCTCAAAGAACAGATAGTATCCCGATGTGTAATCAAGAATGTACACTTACCACTTGCTAACCAAACTATAAACACAATTTGGAATTCCTATATAAAAGTGTCACTACATACAAAAGTTTCCGATACGTCGCAATGTCACAAAATATTTCGAAAATTCAAATTCATATTTATAGCGTAGCTTTACCCGCCTTTGCTTTCGCCAGTCATTTTTTTAATATAAATGATGATATATACCGATATATACAAAATTATAATAGCCACGTGTGGTCTGACCGTAACAGAAACATACACATTCTTAAGGTATATCTATACAAAGACGTGATGCAGCTTCTTATAATTACTTTCCTCAGATAGCTAACTAGCTTAGAAATTGTATTTCATCTCAGCGGGCCAACAAAAACTGATTGAAATTAAAGTCGATCTACCTGCTATCATCTAACAACTAATAATATATCAAATTAAAAGACATTTTTTTGTCGATAACGAAACATAAATAACATGTAGCTGTATTATACGGGTGTCAAAATATCTATAGACCTATAGATACCTATATCTATGAACTTATATATAAGTATTACAAAATTATACAAGATTTTTTGTAATACATTTTAAAATATTGTGTTATAGAATTTAATACATATCTAACTGATGTGTAGAGTAAAAGCTTAAGGTACGTATTTATTATAAACATTATTCATGTTATTACAAAAAAGTTAAATACGTATTAAATAATTGGTTTAAAAAAGTTTCGTAATAAATGCACCGCACTCGCCCGAGGCAAGTTCGCGTTATCCTTTTTCACAAGTCTAACCTAACGTAACCAAAGCGAGACAAAAGAATAAGATGGCGAACATTCAGCGACCGCGGTGCATTTAATACGAGACCCTTTTCAAGCCAGGGTTCAATACGTATTTAACTTTTTTGTAATAACACCGAATATGAGTAGAATATCTTGTGTGGTATTTATTACACTGTTGCGCTATTTTGCTTAACTGATATTATAAACTGTTATTAATTATTCTGTTGTTGCGTAATTAGCTGTTTTGTATCGTATTAATATTTGTATTAATAGCATGATAATTCAATTATTATTCTTTTTGTTTGCGTAACGTTTGAACGTGAGTAAAATCAAGTGCTCTATCTTGCACACATATTACTATCGAATGCTTACTTGCTCGAAAGTTGCAATAATACTATATATACTCAACTAGCGGGCCCGGCAAACGTTGTCCCGCCCTGATTATAAAAAAATCCTAGTCAATTTATATACTGAAACCTTCCTCAAGAATCACTTTATCCATTGTTGAAAACCGCATAAACATCCGTTCAGTAGTTTTTGAGTTTATCACGAACAGACAGACAGACGCGGTTGGGGACTTTGCATTATGTAATAATGATAATAATAACGGATAATCGATAACAGATATATAATAACTTAAATAATGCATAACACTATTACTTCTAGTCTTTATTGGTAGTGTACTATTTTTACGATACATAAAAAAGGAATCTTTTCAACCACATTCTATTTATATCGTAATGTATTCTACTCGTAATGTATCTTAGCAAAGCCCGCGTGAATAGCCTTATGAAGTACACGGGCATTTTGCAAAAACATACATTATGCTATGCAACCGTCGATCATAATTTATTTCATCATCTTTTAAATTATCGTAATAACACCCTCTAACCATGAAGGTTCTAGGTACATTATTTATTTTAGCTGTATAAACATGATTTACGGCTTGTAGCGGGGAATGCACTTGAACTTGTTTATTTTACTGTCGTCGAGTCGGCAGCACGGAACGCAAATTAGTTTCACCATGTCGTAACGTTTAGCTATTATTTTGTAAATAAACATTTTCACGTTTTTTTTTTCGAAATATCAAGCATTAAAACCGGCGTGACTAATGATATTATATAGTTTGCTCAGTGTTATTAAAAGTGTTATTTCATAGTTCGATTTTTAAAGTTGGTAGTGTCGTTGACAATGCTGTATCATCGGCTATCATATTTGCAACGCATCAATGAATTGAAAAAAAATTTATCATAGTTTCCCACGCTCAAGTTAAGGATAAGAATAAAGTATAAGTGAATGTATTTATTATATAACAGGATATGTATATATATATATTATATATATACCTATATAACAGGTATATGTAGGGTGTTTAATGTTAAAGCAAGATGTAAAAACACATTGTTGGTTGCTTTATCTATAAGTAGTATGCAGTAGTATTGTGAAAAGTTTTCTTTTTCGAACTGACTACACTTAGCCGGGTAAGGCCTTTACATTTTCACCTTTATATAATTTAACATCACAATACAAATAATGAAATGATAAAAAAACGACTTAATTCAAAACACTATACAATATAGTATGTATATATATAGTGTTTTGAAATCACTACTTTTCGTAACGTAATTCTATATACTTATGTGTAGCTATTTGTTTACTAAGAAAGGGAGCAAAAAAGTTTTAAAACCTTTTTAAATTTATCTAATTATAACCATGACACCTAGTAATAAAGTCACGAATGTTCAAAATATTATCTAATACTTACGATAAAACAAGCAAAGCAATAAATGATTCCCGTCAACTTACAAATGAAAAGACAACATAAACAAATTTGTGTGAATTCAACCTTAAAACGCAATAAATAAAGTACTTTTTTCCCGTTATTCTGCGTGTTTGTGCGTGGTTGGCGAGCCTTGACCAAACATTTGTACCAAATTTTAAAATCGGTAATTTTGTTCAAAATGTAATATTTTTTGTTAGTTTAAAGCTTAAAATATATCTTATTCAACATGTATTTGGGGAAAGTAAGATACTGCGGCCGTTAAATTGCTTTTTCTGGTATTATTTTTGCATCTTTTGAGTACACTGCGGCATCGTGACACGTGCTTACATTGGCTGTGTTTCAAACAAACTAAACAAAATAAAAGCTCACGTTTCAAGTGAGCTGTTATTTACCTAGACGTAGTTTTCGCGCCGACCCGATATCTAGTTATTGTTGATCGAAGTTAACAAGAGAATAATTAAAAATGATATGTATATAGTATAGAATAACATTAAATAACACATATAAATTATCTTTTCGTAAAGGTGCCAGTAAGAATTTCAAATTAAGGCAATCGTCTGTTACTCTGTGAAAATATTTTCAATACCGAATTTAGCATCAGGCAGAATGTACGTGTGTATTTCACCATGTAAAATTTCTTTCAGTTCAGATAGCTTATAACAAAGTATATTTAGTTTGAACTAAGATGTCTTTAGTGCTCATATTTGTCTTCTACTATTCTTTACAAAATCTGATTACTAAACGAATTATTAAACATGCGAACAATATACAATTTCTGATTTTCTATATTGTAAAAGTGTATCAAAATATTGTATTTTTAATATTACTTTATTTGTATTATGATGTTAAATTATGCTATTCAATCATACCTTAAACGAATAGTATAATATATTTTGCACTACATAAAGATAGAATAGCCAACAAGTATTATTCATTACGCGGAACCTATAAATGTAGAAGCTATGTCGTCGGAAGTATCTGGTAGAAGGGTATAACGGGCTTATAGATTTCTAGGCTATTCCGTATGCAATCTTATTACTCAGATCCCATGTAAGAACCGTTACTTAAGACCTGAAGTTGGAACGTTATATTAATAAAGTTGTTTACCTATTTACTGTTAAGAAATATTCTTCGTTACTTTCAAGATCACAGTAAATTACAAGCTAAATTGCTTTGAAACTGTTCAGTAATTAATATTCTATGATAATTACATCTTCTACATTCAAAATTATAATAAAACAGATTATAAATTAGCTACTACATTATAACCAGAGTATATATCATATTTTAATCTCTTATTCGAGGTATAAATAATTCGATAAATTGTACGTATTATGGAGATATCAAAAGTTAATATTATATGTCGTTATTAGTTGTTACGTAAATTCGATAGCTATTAGCAATATACGAGTTTTGCGGCCACTGACCCGTTCCATGCATCCAGTGGCAAGGCCGACCAAGGCCGTTACACTATCCGCGTAGTTATTTTTAAACAATAATGAATACATTTGAAACCTCTATGTGTTTAATCATTGAGCATGGCTAACATATTTATCTGAAAAACTTGAATTTTTACTCTGTAGTCAATATTATCTGTATTAAAATAATGCAAGCAATTAATTATCTATGCATATAAATCTAACGTGTCTTTACTACATAGATTTTTGTAAAAAAAATGTTGCAGATGTAATAAATGATAAAATACATTTCATTCAATTTTAGAAATGTCTGTCTGTCTGTCTGCTTGTTTGTGTGAACACGTATCACTGCTAAAATATTTCGTTCATGACAATACCATAGAGCAGATCTTAGAGTAACCTTTAGTCTTTGTTTCATTAAAATCGGTTCTGTCAAAAGTTATTGTACTTTTAATGACGACGCGACTTAAGTACGAGAGAAAAGTAGATAAGTAAATTGACTTAATACATTCAGATGATTGTATTATTCTATGTTTTTTTTTATTTTTCATAAGGGTTCATGCGAACGAAGTCGCGGGTATTGCTAGTATGCGATATATGTCTGAATAGACAAGTACAGGATTAAGCCTGTAAAAGCAAAGGAAATGATTCCAGTGAAGTGTTACGATTGAATTCACTCAAGTGCAATTACCGTCAAAGGGACAGACAGGTACGGCGCATCGCGACGGTCCATTGCATCACGGACGGCGACTTGATTGTCTAGTCTAGCACTGTACAATTGTAACGTCGTGATTCAATTATTGTTATATTAAAAGTCGGCGAAATGACCTCAGAGGCACCACAAAAACTATTCAATTTGTGTATGACCACCGTTATAGAATTACGCACGAACGACGCCATCGTCGAAGTCGGTACGGGCACAATAGCCGACAACTCTGTGACTTTTTGCAACTGCAACGAAGATAACCGTGACGCGGCACATTCTATCATTGTAAACATAACTAATGAAATTATATCGATGTATCATCAATAGCTTTCGTCTATTCAAACATGAATACATCAATTACAATACTAAATAGGTGCCATCGTACAAGGTTCCGCTCGATCAATCTGTAATGTATACCTATCGTTTATATACAGTTGCTACGTTCAGTAGAGCGTGCGATTGGTTAATAAACCGCCTATAGGAATATTCAGTAAATATTACGTTAAAATGGTTTTTACATGCAAAAAATACTATAGAGATCTCTGACGTCATACCTATTTGAATAAACTTTAGACTGAATACATTCCTAACGAGTATAAAAAATACAATTACATAACCATATACTTTAATAGAAATAGGAAATGTAAGGGACTGTATTCGAACGCCACGGTATCAACGAGACGGGAAATTTCTGAATAGTTCATTATTATGTACGTTTTGCTCATACAATGAACAAGCCGGCAGTTAGTTGATGATAATCTGTAAGCCATAAGTACAGGTTCACGTAATGGAGTAGCAAGCTATCAAGTCTATAGCAGAACCGTTCTTCGGGCAACTAACAACATATTTGATGGGAATATGCATAATATAGTATGGGTCTGTATAATTTTTTAAAATACCTTATCAAATACAAATTTGTTAATAATTTATAACTGTTATTGTGGTTTTAGACAAGGTATATAATAAAACAATTATTAGTACTAATGCTTCACTATTTATTATAAAATAAAGTCCTCTAGCACGTCTGTCTGTCTGTTCGCGATAAACTCAAAAACTACTGACCCGACTTTCATGTGGTTTTTACCAGTAGATAGAGTGATTTATGGGGAAATATTAGGTATATAATTCACCAAAGTTTTTTTTATTATCAGGAAGGCACAGAGTCCGCCTGGCTCCCCTATATTATATACATATGCTTATGAACTTTTAATTATTTTTCATTTTCATAAGAAAAGTCTATTGTGTAATTTCTTAAATATTAAAAAAAAATGTCTTTACTATTAATATAATTACGAAAGTGAGTTTGTTTGTTTGATATTATTGAAATTATCATTAAATTTTTAATATACGTTGTCATATATACTATAAAGGACAGCTATTGTCCAGAAAAAATGGGCTGTTGTCGAGGGATAGATTAATTTACATTAATGAAAACGATTCCGCGAGTAAAAGATAGTATTATATAAACTTGCAAAACGAAACAGATTTAAAACAAGTATTAATAAATATGTTCATTTTTTATATTTTTTTTCCGTTTGTCTACAAGATGATTGTGCAGCAAATTCATTAAACCTTTCTGTCGGAAGACTTTAACAATAAGACAGCTCGTTATCCTGCCGTAGAAATTTGATGTAAGATAAAAAGACAACATATAGTGAATCATTTGAAAGTATTTTTTGTTATTCTTCCTCTGTTCACGAATTTAGGGAGCCGACTGCGAATTCTCTTTTTGAAATGTTCCGACATCAAAATGCGAGTATACTCTTTACTCTTAAACTACAATTTACTATTTGTGCGATCACATCACGATCTGGCGTGCTGTTACTGTCCAGTATTATTTCTGTATCGGACTGGCAGCGTTATCTTGCAAATCGATTGTATCGAGCGATTCATTTCGATTAAAGTACATCGGATGTTTTTGTCCGCGACCTCTTGGAACCATGAGATACGAATACTGTTTATGCAAGCATTACTATTACAATTTTATAATATTACTAGCAGATTACCACCCATTTTGTTAGCCGATTAAAAAAATGAAAATGGTCAATTCAACCCAAAAATTAAGTAGCCTAGAAGCGTCTATAAAAACTTCCGATTTTTTTTTAAATCATAGGTGGAAAACGAACAGATGCATCACCTGATGTTAAGTGATCACTGCCGTCCATAGACACTAGCAACACCAAGGGAGTCGCAAGTGCTTTGCCAACCTGTGTTTGTGGGCGAAGGGGTGGTGGAGTGCGGAGAGGAGGGGTGAAGAGAGGGAAGGGGAGGTGGGCTTCCGGTGCTCTCACTGACTGGACGAAACGGAACAATGTTACGTCGGTGTTTCTGTGAGAGGGTGGTACTACCCTGGGCGAGCCGACCCATTCATGCTGAAATAGCATGAATGACCACTAATAGCTTCAGCGTGGCTCTACCACCTTCAAAATTCAATTCAAAAGAATTCAATGGACATGGAATATATGAAGTAGAAACCACAAAGATCTTTGTCCGTGTTATATACAATTTAATAATAATAAAATAAAATATCAAACCTTCAAAAAAAAAATACTGTTGGTATTTTTCATGGTGATCAGTTAAACAGTATTGGAGTTATGCCCGATTTCTGAGGTACTTTAATTGTAGTTTATCTGTTCAATAGCGTTGTCGCTTCGATAACTTGTCAAATCGCGTTTCTGAACACACAATCATACGAGAAATGTCAGTAAAACTCAACGGGCCATTAGACAGACAATCTTATGGATAACTATGTTGGTATATTGATATTGGTAGTTTAACCGAGTATCTCAGAAACCGGGCATTAGTCATTCTCAGATATGTATATATATAGCAACAATCGTGTTTAAAACTAATGTTCGAAATATGTAACTATTATGTGAGGTTTACGTTCGTATATATAACATACTAACTTTTGCTCACGGTTTCTATCATGTTAGTGTGGATTTAGAAAATAAAATATAACTCAAGGTGTAGCTTTCTTTACCTGTAATAATTTTTAAAATTAATTAAATATATTTTAAGTTTATCTATTTCATAGACAAAATCAAGTTTTTTCTCATATAGTAGTATAGATGTGTAAACTACCCACGTAGAAATAAACCATAGAAACTTTCGACTACAGAATATAGGACCGCTGATAAAACAGTATGTGTAATGTTTTACGGATTTCCCTCTTAAATAAGACATGAATACTTTATAATCGACGCGAATTAGATTAAATTAAAGTTGCTGTGAATTCTGTATTGTTTCATATATTACATTCATACACTTAAACAATTAGCCTCAGTACAAGTGTACTTTTTTATTTAATTTTAATGTAAAAGAGTTTCACGGTTGGTGGCCCCGATACGTGTTAAACATCGGCTTTGCAGTAGAGTATGTTCCCTCAAATCGTTCTGTTTCAACGTATAATGTGATAATAACGCAAAAAAACTAAACCTTATTGTTAACGCACGAACATTTCTCACGATTACTGTAGTTAAGATATATTCACGATCGCACTATAGGAGTCTCGTACAATTAACGTCTGTTGATTACCGTACCGTAATGGAGGTAATTATGAAGATATCGAAATGTTTATCGCTTTATTGTTTAAAAATATGCACATATTTCTTCAAATTACATTGTTCAATTCAGTTTATATTATTATTAATGATAAATATTATTTTAATATAAAAAGAAATCCTAATAGAGGCACTGTTATAATAAAGATATTTACATAGTACAAAACAAAGTCCCCTACCGCGTCTGTCTGTCTGTCTGTTCGCGATAAACTCAAAAACTACTGAACGGATTTCCATGCGGTTTTTACCAGTGGATAAAGTGGTTTATGAGAAACGTTTTGGTATATAATTTGTCCAGGACTTTTTTATAATCAGGGCGGGACAACGTCTGCCGGGCCCGCTAGTATATTAATAAAATAATATTATCTGATTTAGTTGTAAAATATCTACATACAGTTAAAGAACAAAGTTAATAATAAAATTTGGAATGGCTTTCGGATATAGATTATATCGCATCATTTTATAATAACGACGTATGTGAAAAACGCCATCTTTGATTCGAAGTTCGAATCGAAGCAAACTATATACATTATATTTAAAAAGAGCTACAGTTTCAAGTTCATTATAACAGTATCCACGTGACTTGATTTAATATTTTGACACACCAATCTAGGCCAAATCAATAATTGTAAGTAATGGTACATTAATGCTAATGCTATTGTATATAATAATAGTAGTTACATGAAAACTGTCTATATGTTGATATTTTGTGAAATAAATAAGTATCTGTGATTAGATGAACGGTCTTTTGTATGGGTGTTTTGGTACATGTATTCAAAGTGATGGTGAAGTGATAGGTGGTAGAGCCACGCTGTAGCTATTACTAGTTTCAGCACGAATGGGTCGGCTCGCCCGTGGTACCACCCTCTCACAGAACACCGAAGTGAAGTAACAGTGCTTGCATTATTGCGTTTCGTTCGGTCAGTGAGAGCGCTGGAGGACCACCATCTTTCCTCTTTCTCATATCCCTACCCCTCCCCCATACTTAGGCTGGCAACGCACTTGCGACTCCTCTGGTATTGCTAGTGTCTATGGACGTTGGTGATCGCTGAACATTAGGTGACCGACCTGGTCGTTTGTCTCTCTTTGACATAAATATATATATAATTTCGAATATACATATTTTACGTTGCTGTACATATTAATTGCTGTAATAATTTCTCCAATGAAATAATGTCTTCAAATTTATCGCCCATATGTTTTAATGGCATCAACTAATCGTTTAATTTAGAAAGTTTAAGTCCTGACTGCATTTACAGGCTTGCAATCAGTCAAGCGCTGACCACTGCGTCCACTAATCGATTGTGCAATGATCACTGCATTCCCCACTGCTGTTCGGAGGTTTTGTATAATTAATTATCCGTCGGTCGTGATTTACTGTGTTTTATTCGGTGCGTTTGTTATTAATGATAGCGCCATGTTGATGATTTCGATTCCGTGGCTATTATAACCGATATATTATGAGATAAATATCGTAGGATCTCGTTTTACAACACATCACGTTGAAGTCAACAATTTTTCAATATTGGTTATTACTTTATTCTATAATAGTCTTTGCCCGTGGTTTCGATCAAGTTAAAGTAGATTTGACCTATGCCTCAGGAACGGTATTTTTTGTAGATGATCTTTTAGTACCCCTGACAATATGTATGCAAAATTCCACGTCGATCGGTGGAGTAGTTAAGTCGTGAAAACGTAGTAAACAAACAAACTTACATTGACATTCATAATATTAGATACGATTATAATAAATTAATGTTTTTATAGAATATTATTTCGATCTCTGCATGTAACATCGATTTTTTTCGGAATCCGCTTGCGTTTATTAATTTAAATTAGTAACATTATCGTCTAGTTGTGGGGGTAAACATAATTACGAAACTTGAATCTGAGAAATGTTGTATCTACTGTCTATTGGAAAAATATATACATTTCTCAGCCTTTGAATTCGCCGATACGTTATGTCTTTTCTTTCGAACCTTCTACGCTATTGTGTTAGCAAGGCCTTTCCACTACTAAGGCGAGCGCTTGAGGCACTCGGCAGATTTTATTTTGACAACTTGCTCAAGGGTGCATGGCACACCTCGGCTTGGGCTATTGCCTAGTTCATGCAATTCGCGACCTAACTGAGTTAAGCTAAGCTAAATATTCATACGTATATAAATTAGCGAGATATATATGTATGCGTGCTCGTATGTGGAGGTGATATGTGTAATGTTGTTGCAGTGATGAAAGGGTTAGCGATACGTCAATGAGCTGACGTGGTGATTATGTCTATCCTTTGTTACAGAGAGAAGCTTCTGGAATATAATCTGTCGTACATTTTACAATAAGTTTATACTTATATAATAGTATTTTGCAATATACAGTTAACGTATTTTTAATATAATTTTTCTGTTGAGATATTATTCATTTGCTCACCAAAAAATTATTCCATTAAAGAACACACAAGATTGTCGTTTGGATTTATACTGAAGACACACTTTTTAAACACGATAAAAAATTCAACTCTTCTATAACACAAAACGGAGAAGCGTTACAGAGTTACTTAAATATAGAATTTGAGCATAACTGTATTATGGATTGAACTGATTGCGTTTTTAATAAAAAAAAGTAATAGCATTGTGATATTACGTGGATTCCATTATACATTCAGAATTAATACACGACGATATTTTCTATAAACCTGACTTTGAAATAACATAGTGTATTATAATAGTGTCTTTTGGTGATGTCTCCAAGTTCTTTATAACAGTATAGCAAATCAACTGTATTGCATCTGACAGTAAGTACAATATAATAATTGCAGCCACCGAAATTGACTATCAGTCTACCTTATCCAAGTACTGCGTAAAGGTCTCTTCACGATATGTTTAAAGGGCCCACTGTCATAAAATACAACGGCTAGGAGACTTCTGCAGCTTCACAGAATGGTCACAGTATAAATATAAGAGACAGTATGTAAACTACCTACAAACGCTCCAAAACGGCACACTCACATCAACATGCGCATCGACGAGAGGTTTTAAAAGGTACTCTATGGACAGCACCGCGAAGACCGCTTAGTGGTCTCGTTGATGCGCATGTTTGTGAGAGTGTGCCGGTACGAGCGTTTGTAGTTAGTTTCCATACTGTCTCTTATCTATATATGGAATGGTAATCGCGTACTTTTTGGTTCGTGCCCAAATTGAGGTTACCACAAAACTGTGTGACTCTTCTGAGCAATCGACACGATACAGATACATCACGCACAAAATGTCCTTGCGTTTTTTTAATACCTTATAGGATTTAGCGTTGGACCATAATCTAATATGATGTTAAATGACGATGAGGCCTGAGATGTTAAACACAGTAAAACTAGACGGGGACTGTCTCTTAGAGTGCAACTATCGCAACATCTATATGCGCTTGGTGACAGGTTTTCAATCCTGGTATCTAGGTACACAGGCACACAAAAGACATACCATTATAAAAAGTATCGATTGGAGACAGTCCATTAACTAAGTGGAATCTGGAAAGTGGAACAATCTCCCGGCCAGTATGTTCCCTCCTTCCTATAATATGGGGTCCTTCAAGCGTAACGTGAAGAGTCACTAATGCAAGCCGGCATGACAGCGGCGACCGGTGAGGGATACTGTGTCTCTCGGTGGTCGCCATTGTTTTTAGATTATACTGTGCTCACCATCTGGCACAGTAAAGTCACTTTGCCGTGCTACGATAAAAAAAACCATAATATTTCATCTACCAATATCTCAGCTACATTTTCCATTTAAACATACTGCAGTACTCAGAGTAATAATCTACACTCTTACCTTAACACCGAGCAATGAAAATTGAGCATCACTTAATATCGTACCTACGATTGCAATTAGACCAATGACTTCGAATGAGTAAGCGTTAACACTGATCACCCAAGCTATAATTATCTCTGGTTCTCACCACAACACCGCAAAACACTCACATCTGTTCCTACAAGTGCATTAGTACAATAACCGTATAGAATCGCTTTGGTGTTTAGCTAAGTGCGTTCTCGGAAAATCGTGACGTACAACTTGGTATTATGTATTTGTCGGTGGATCCTAAGCGTTGGATATAACGCATTTTAAATGTCTACTATTGTTCTTTTTGCGAAATTTAATTAGACATTACAATATGTTTCGTATTCAATACACACTGATCCTTTATTTGTACATATACAACTCGAGTAACAATGAGTGTTAATTCTCTGAAACAAACTGTTTTCTAGACGCTTGCAACTTTGTATAAACGAGTTGGCCTTATTGCAATTATTAGAATTTCTTTCAAAGTTTTGGAGCAAACCGATTTCAGTTAACTAGTGGGCGCCCAGAGGTCGACATTCGACCATAGTTCATCGATTTTTTTAAGTTTGAATTTTATTAGGGTTAATATCATTGTTGAATGTAGAATGAAAAAGGGTAATTGGAACGTAAGAGTAAAATAATACATACAGTCGAGCATAGCAACCTCCTTCATAACCTTTTTTAAAGTCCTTTATTGACAGATGTCAAAATGTCTTTTTTATTTACATGTGTGTATATGTTGTGTAAAATTGAAGCATTAGTGTGAGTAATGCATATTTTAATTAATTTAATGTAATTCTAATGCATTTTATATAAAATAAATAGCTTTTTGCACTTCTCCTCCATATAAACTTTAACTATGCAAAATTTTACGTTCATCCGTTCGCCCAATTCCGTTAATAAGGGATATAAAGTTTAGGCTTCACGAATTAATATGATTAATGATATTAACTATAAATAAGTTACTATATCTAATAATCTCTACAAAATAACGTATATATTGAAGACATCCCAAAAATATACAGTCCAAACTAGTAAAAGAATCTTTAAAATCCGTCATGTAAATTCTGACGAAATGGCCCATATAAATTCCTCCTTACGTCTATTAATCTAATATTTATACAGTCATTCGCAAATAAAAGAACTGAATAATAATGAAACTTCAAGTAGATTATGGTTGAATATCGACTACTGGACAACAATTACTTTACATAGACAAAATCGCTCTTTTATATCTTTTGGAAAGATGTACAAATTAGTTTTGATTATAGATATAACTATGGCAGGTAGCATTTCAAAACCAGTTCAACTGATTGTACCTGATTCTGATTAAACTTGATATGAAGCATAAATACAATTAATGTAACTTGCAATGATAGGTAAAAATTTGATACTTACTTTCGCAGAAGTTTTCAAAGTATTTCCCGATGGGTTCACCGTCGTCGATGAGAGGTCTTTCGGCATTCAGATAAGCTGAAGGGCCATCAGGTAGGGTGTGATGATCGAGGTGGTAAAGTCTACAGTTGTACGCAGCAGAGTGCGGTGCCCCCATGTAAAGGAAAGATCGGCACAGGAACTCGGATTCAATTTCGCATGCCAGACGGCAGGCGGCTTCGGATGTCACCTGTATTAATAGAATACAATATAATATACTATTACGTGACGACATGGCTATGATATCTGACTGGATTATAATAATTATGTGGCATTTGGTAACAAGGCATGCTTGAAAAAAAAATTGCGTTTGCACACGCGGAGGAAGTGGAACTTCTTTGGCTTGTATGTATTAAATTATCTATATCTATACATATAATAAAAATTAAGTGTCTGTAGGTAATATCAAAATAAGAAATTATTAATAATTGGATATGAATGTATACATACTACGTTCTGATAACGAAAATTTAATTTTTAAAATGATTGTCAGTCTGTCTGTCTGTTTATTCTGGGTAAACTCCGAAACGGCTGAACCGATTTTGACGGGAACTTTACTAGCAGATAGCTGAAATTACTGCGGGTGACTTAGGATACTTTACTTTAGACTAGCTATTACCCGCGGCTTTGTCCACAGTGCTATCTCCAAAACTGTTAGTCCGATTTTTACGGAATTTTCACTGGTAGATAGCTGACCATATAAATAGTAATTTAGGTTATTTTAAACTAGCTGATACCCGCGTCTTCGTCCACAGGAATATCTCCAAAGCAATTAGACCGATTTTCACGGGACTTTCATTGTCAGATTGTTGACCTTATAAGATGTAGTTTAACGCGTAACGAATTTTTTTTCCTATCGTATCATAACAAGTTTTACATCAAAAAAGAAATATTATATTCTTAAACAGAAAAATAAGTTAAATTGTAACCGGTAATCAAAAATAGACTTTTTGCATAAAACCATTTCACACATTGTTCCGATATCTTACCATTATAATTTTTTAACACATTCTAATAACGTAATTACTAAAATATTGCTTTAATTATATTTTACTTTTATACCCAATACATAAGAATCAAATTTGCATTATTAATATGTCATTTTACCTGTAACTCCTTGTCAGTATAGTAGTGAAGTCCGGCGTACTGAGCTACCTTGTCCTCGGCGACACCCACACGCGGCGCTGTGAACACTCTCTGCCCCTTGCAGGCCTGGCCCGCCTTCAGGCATAAATTCTGCACAAAGACCACAACAAAACTATATTTAATATATATCTAATATTTAACCAATATGTCACCCAATTTTAAGTTTCTGAAATCTATAGAGTGCACTAGTTAGCTCAGAAAGAAGTGGCTCTGAAGTGCAATAGCTTACAGGCAATGATATTATCACAAAAAAGCTATAGATACGTTACCTACATGATATTTTGAGAAAAGAAACGGCACGATAACGCACACATACGCAAATTAATATTGTAACGTCACACTATCGTAGATAAAATGTGGAAGCAAGATGGCACATTCTCATTATCGGTGGTGAAAAAGAAATAGTTATATGTTGCTTAGATAGTGACGGATTGACGGGGCAGCCGTCAAAGATAAGCTAGCTAGCCAAGTTTGTTCAAGGCGCTGTCGAAGCGGTTATGACGTATTTACAGCTTTTTTTTTAGTTATAATATCATTTCTTTCAAGTACTTGGGAGGTAACTTTGCACTAAATTGTGACAGGTAGTTAGGCGGGCATTACAAAAAATCTTACCACCGAGCTATAGTTTCATCATAATATATCCTTTTCGAATAACACTCCGCCTCATTACAGGATTCGATTTAACATCGATCGACGCGGTCCCCATACACGTCACCTTTAGGCCTTTATTGCATCGAGATAAATAAATGTTTACACAAATGTTCAAAGGTACCGCAGTGACTGCATTCCTGACATGCTCTATTTAGAAACGCCACTTTACTAGTTTGTAATTTATGTTGAGTGGAGTGGGACTTAGGTAAATAGCAAGCACGTTTCTCGAATAAACGGAACAGTATGCAAGATAACGACTACCTAGAAGCCAATCGTGTAATTTAGAAAACAGCACTACATTTAATTTTAAGAATGTTTCACAATTCTACTGCGAGGCATACACGATGAGGTATTCACATACTTTTCAATAAACATAAGAAAAATAACAATAAATTCGTTCAAATAATTACACCTATACATCACCGCATTACCCTGTAATAAACCCGCTGCAGAGTCAGAGTTCCCTTCCTGAAGGGTTACTACGTCAGACCACGACGCATCGGTGATTTCAAACTCCAAGAAATCCACAGTCCAATATTTTCCAATGTACAGTGATACTAATGTGCAGTATATATTTAATCTTACCTCAAAATAATCAGTGCCAGGGGTGTCAACAAGCTGCACAAAGTGCTGTGCCGTTCGCCTGTCCGAGTCACTGAGCGCGCATCTCATGCTTCCATATTCGTACTCCGCAGAACGACACGGAAACTTTTTCTGTAACCAAACGTATAAGAATAATATCTAGTCCATCCCTTTTCAAATATATATTTCAAAAGTTCGCAAACTTGAAATATATACTACATCTTATACTGATTTCCTAAAATATGCCGTCCTTACTAATATTATAAATGCCAAAGGTTTGTTTATTTCTTTGTTAATTATTTAACAGACCCTCATGTAACTTTGCATACACGTTGTCACGGAAACGAGCGAAGCCGCGGGCGTAAGTTTTTAATATAGTTTTTGAAATATAAAGCATTACTATAAATACATTATATGAGTATTTTGATGTTTATATTTATCCAATATTTCGTCCATTTATATCGAAATTGTTAATAAGCCGTGACATATGCGTACAGTTCAGTATACTCATTAAATATAAGATCATTCAATCAATGCAGTCGCGAAAGCTTTACTTATCTCAAAAACTTACCTATATCTTCCATTTTAATTTAATTATATGCAATATTTATTACAAAATTAGGAATTATCCAATGAACACTAATGAATATAACAAAAGTGTAAACTAAGTCAACAGCGTAAAAATGACAAGTCAAATTGAAGTGTCTATTTTTCATTAACAGTTGTACAGGTTGCTATCTCTATACGAGAGCTGTGAACACACTATATCACTTATTATTCGAATATTTCGCTGTCAGCCTAAAGGTGGACTTTATTTATAGCTTACGCGCTATAAACCTGTTATATTATAACGCGTCTTTAATGAAAAATAATACATTTAGAATTACAAAACCAGGGAGTAGCAGAATCGAGTGTTATTTATATAACTAAAATTATTGTGGCAAAAGGGAATTCCACATTCTTTCTAATGCAAAATTTATCAGGAAACGAATACCTAATGTTAAGAATATTTTATCTTAGATCATTACTATTATTTTATTTAAATCATTCTGGTCATGATCATCATATGTTGGTAGAGTCACGCTGAATCTATTACTGGTTCCAGCATGAATGGGTCGGCTCGTCCGAGCTACTACCACCCTCTAACAGAAAACCGACGTGAAGTAACAGTGCTTGCATTGTTGCGTTTCATTCGGTCAGTGAGAGCGCCGGAGGCCCACCTCCCCTTCCCTCTCTTCACTCCTCTCCGTCTCCCTCCCCTAACCCTTCCCCCCAAAGGGTGGCAACGCACTTGCGACTCCTCTGGTATTGTTAGTGTCCATGGATGGTTATGATCACTTAACATCAGGTGCCCCACGTGTTCGTTTGCCACCTATGACATACAAAAAAAAATCACAGACTAATAAATACGAAATCATTCATAGATAAAAAAGTATCAATTAATTTGAAATTTTTAAAACGCATAAATTAGTAATAGTATATACTTTTTACAGATAAAAAATAATCTAAAACAATACAAAGTATCATTTTCGATACAATGTCTCACAATAAACACGCCCCTATAATTTCGCCTATATCTTTTCGAGATTACAACGCACCTACAACTGGAGCGAATCCATAAAATATAAATTGAATAGATAAACGGTAAATTGCCTTGCAAAGGCGATCCTGCTATAATGCTCATGGTATGGATAAATTTCAAAATGCCCTCGAAAGCGAAGTCGGTGGACGTGAAAATAACAGTTCACTATAATTTGCCTGTCATCTAGGACTATGTGGTATTTTTGAAACGTGACGTTCAGATATTAATTTATAAAACATTTTCTATAGGACAAGTGGAAGGAATTACACTGGCCTTATACTGCTTGTTCTAGTTAATTACTCGTAATTATATTATTGAGTGTTTCATAATATTTACATGTAGTTATGCATTTACACTGCAATAAGTATGTATAGTTGCATGTATCAAATATCAATAAATTATCTTTATTATATTTATTTTACATCAATCTTACCTTTTGAAAAGACACTTCCCGATTTGTAATAATTATTGTATATGAGATTATAAAAAAGTACTTTTGTTTATAAATGTATTTCTTTTATATCTATCAGGAATATAAGATTAACATTTTGTTTGTTATAGACATTGAGTAACTTTTATGGCATTTGGACACGGGAAGTGTATGTAATTTCTTCAATTAAGAATAATTAATTAGTTATAACAATCTTTAGTAATACTTCTAATTGTAAAGATGTAAAACATATTGTGTTAAGTTAAGTTAAACATATGGTGTTATTACACAAAAAGTTAAATACTTGGTTCAAAAAGATTTCGTATTAAATGAACCGCGCTCGCCCGAGGCAAGCTCGCGTTATCCTTTTTCGCAAGTCTAACCTAACGTAACTAAAGCGAGACGAAAGAGCACGATGGCGAACATTCAGTGACCGCGGTGCATTTAATACGAATCCTTTTTAAAGCAAGTATTCAAAACGTATTTAACTTTTTTGTAACACAGGTTGATTCCAAAGAGATTTGAATAAAATTTTGTACACGGGAAGTACATTCCGGAACAAACAATAATATATTATTACTAATGCTACTAATCATAGAAAAATATTTTTTCATACAACAAATATATTTATTTAATTCCAAGACTGATATTTGTCAATAATACTTTTTGAATTCATAAAAAATAATAGAAATATAACTATGAACCGAAAATAGTTATTGTATAATAAACGTGAACGGAGCCACGGACACAGCTAGTTATTAATAATATTTTGTATACATAATTTGTTTTTAAAATATATATCAATAATTTTATATTTTATTAGTAGATCAAGAGATTACCACGTTACCATTACAACGTCACAAACTTTACCTCTTTATAATATTAGTATAGGTACATATTCCTTACTACGATAGATTATAACAACTATTTAAATCAGTACAAAGTTTACAAAATAGATAGCTATAACATAAAATTGGCATTGATTTTATAGTTTCAAAATAATATAACTGGAATTTACCTCATTGAGACAAGCGGCTAGGCAGGCTTCCTTTGTTGAAGTATAAATGATAGTGTTATCGAGACCTCGCAGCGCTTTACCGGGCACCCTTTCGAAAGCCCACGGGCGCAGACAAACGCTCTCAGTTCTTACTTGTAGCTTCACCATGTAGTAAGTGTTCACCGAACGCTGTTTTAGGAAAATGCAAACATAAATAAATATTCGTCTAATTTCTCACAAATATAAAATCTGTGACTTCCACTTAACTCTTTTTTTTTCACGTACTAAAAACATTTCCTGAATCATGCACGTAATCTTATTGTTAACCATTTGCCTTAAAAGTGATTAACCTTAACTCTAAAGCTTCATTATTTCAATTTCATGAAACACACATCGTTACCAATAATATTATAACTAAAAAAGCTGTAGATACGTTACCTACATGACATTGTGACAAACAAATGGCACGATAACGCACACATACGTAAAGTAATATCGTAACGCCACACTATTATAGATAAAATATGGTAGTAAGATGGCATATTCTCTATATCGGTGGTGAAAAAGAAATAGTTATATGTTGATTAGACACGGGCGGATTGACGGAGCAGCCGACAAAAATAAGTCAGCTAGCCCAGTATTAAAAAGGCGCTGTCGAAGCGCTTACGACATATCTACTGCTCTTTATAAGTTGATCGATACTGTAAATTTAAACAAAAACGTGATGCTAGAACAAACCAGTGGAAACAAGCTTCATTTATTCTTCAGATCCATTCATTAAAATTAAGAACCGATTAAACACTGTAGCCAGCCACATCGCTTACGAATGTTTATTGGTTTCTTTAACGATTCATTGAGTTTGAGAGTGATTTAACCACTCTAAAGATGTCTAAGGCACAACTCGAACGCCTAGCATGTTTATTATAGGCTCTCCGTTCAACGGTGTACGATCTATCTAATCAGTATTGTAAAATCTTATACATCGCTTAGATAATTGACGGCATTGCGGAAGAAACTTAGCAGCTATCGGTAAATTTATTTGGCTATTAATTCAAAGGAAACTTTAACCAGTATAATGAGTTCTTGGTCTCTGTAAGAACCTACATACATGTTCTGCATCTAATACTTGAATTAGTAATTACATACATCAAACTTCGTTTTGTGGACTTCATTTATTTCATGCCAGTTTAAAAGATATCTATGTTCAAGGAAAAAATAATTTTTTTTTAAGCGTCAATTAAGACATAATAATCACGTTCATTATTTATTTATTATTTTTATTTTTTTATGTTATAGGTGGCAAACGAATAGGTGGGTCACCTGCTGTTAAGTGATCACCACCATCCATACACACTAACAACCCCAGAGGAGTCGCAAGTGCGTTGCCATCTTTCGGAGGGAAGGGTTATCTATTACAAAACCGTTTATATTCAAATAGTCCATATATATAAAATGGAAATACACTTTCCTTGAGGCTCAGTTACATCGTATCAGCATATGAATATGACCATTATTTGCGAAAATTTTCGTAGCAGTTACTATATTCTTTGATTTCTATTGACCCTTTTTTTTCTTTTGGAAAATATAAATCTATTTAATGCACTTCAAATCGGGATATTAGTTAGTTTAATATAAATTAAAACTGTAAATGAATGATAACCTGATAGTAATTTAGTTACATTTTTGAATATTGACCCATCTTTTAATTATGTATTTCAAAGCGAGTTAGCGTTCCCAGACACTGTGACGGTTGACGTGAGTTCGTGTCCAGAAAGCCATAGTCTTCGGTAAAGGTAAACATGGTAATGAATCTGAAGTAAAGTGTTAAGGCGTTTTCTAATGCCCGCCTGGCGAGCTAACACCTTTAAGTTGAAAGTCTGTCACCAAGCACCAATAGGTATTCCGACAGCTCTATTCGATAGTCCTCTTCTAAGTTAAAGTTTATTTAAATGTATTAGCATCTTATATCATGACGTCATTGTCGTTAAAACAAAATATTGGCTTTAAAATGCCAAATCCTTGTGAAACATGAACTTTTATCCATTAACTTACTGATATGGAGATGTTGGTATATGTAGCTTTATCTTTGTTCTAACAAGGCTTAAATATAACGCGTACATAAGCTAAAATTGGTATGTTGAAGTTAATATATAATCATTTCTGTTATCGCTTTGCTTTTACGAAATATGTAATTAGTCGACGAGTGGTGCGGTTCGAAGAGCTTTGATGAGGTTTTTACTGTTTCATTTATTTCATAGAAAAAAAAACAATATTGAAAGGGAATAAAAATAATACCTGTGGAGTTGCCATGGGGTTGTTTGCTTGGGTGTCGTTTTGAAGTAAACAACGCGTCTCTTGCACGGGTGTTAGCGGGTTCAACACGAAACTGAAACAAATGAGATTTCCAATGAAATGTTATATATTTAACATCACATACAGCAATACAATATAAGGGTGAAAACTCTTACATTATATACTAGCCGCGTGTAATAGTTATTTATGGGCTAACGTTACCACAGCGGAAGCTCTCAAAAGGAAAAAAAAATGATTTTGAAACATGTTTCGTTGGTGCTCCACTCTTGTCTTAGCGTGGTGATTGATATATAGCCTATAACCTTCCTCGATAAATGGACGATGGATGGAAATGGATAAATGGATAAACACTGGAAGAATTTTTCAAATCGGAACAGTAGTTCCTGAGGTTACCTCCTACAACGTCACAAATTCACAATATTTACCTCTTTATAATATTAGTATAGATTATCTCCATGATTAAATATGATATGGTTCCATATTGTTATATAGAATTTTTTTGCTTAAGTACCTAACTCAGTACTATTGTACGTGTATTGTACTATTGTACGACATCTGATGATAAATACTGCACGATTTAAAGACAAAGTACCGAACTAAAATTTATTCATAGTGCACACTTACAGTGATACATCGATGAAGGTGTAACATCATATGTTTGTTTAAGTGTCAAAAATATTACGTTACACTATGAAATTTGGCACACCGAAGTAATTGCTCATATCCAATAGTTTTTATGTTATGTAGCTTATTATTTCGCTAGGTGGCGTTAGGCGATATTTTATTAATGTTAAGTTTTCTATCGTGGTAGAGTCACGCTGAAATTTTAGCATGAATGGGTTGGCCCGTCCGGGGTAGTACCACCCTCTCATACAAAACCGACGTGAAGTAACAGTGCTTGCATTGTTGCGTTTCGTTCGGTCAGTGAGAGTGCCGTAGGCCCAGCTCCCCTCCCCTCTCCCCTCCTCTCCCACTCCCTCCCCTAACCCTTCCCCCCAAAGGGTGGCAACGCACTTGCGACTCCCCTGGTGTTGTTAGTGTCCGTGGACGGCGGTGAAAAACTGAACGTGGATATTTGAGTTTAATCATCAACTTCTTATCCTTATCCCATCTAAGTAGGGTCGGCACAACAAATTTCCTCTTCCACTCTCCCTTGCCTGATGTCATATCAAAAGTCACACCTTTTATACAAATGTCATTTTTCACGCATATATTTCCGGTCACCTTCTACTCCCATATCCATCCACCTTCATAGTTAAAAATGTTCTAGTTACACGAATTTCATCTCTTCTCATGACATACTAACCTTATTACTCCTTAACTTTTTGGTCACTAGTGCTATTTTCTCATACTCGTTCTTAATGTTATCCATTCACACATGCATCTTAACATTCGCATTCTCTGCTATATGTAATCTTCTTAAATCAGTCTCTTTCGTAGCTATACACTCAGATCTATGGATCACACCGCATATCTTATACATAATAATAGTTTTATACAGTTTCCTCTTGAGTTTTAGAATGGAACTAAAAGTATTGTTAAAAGATACTTTTGAAAAAAGGTTGTTTTTATTTAAGTGTTGGATTCCACAGTCACTAAACGGTTTTTTAATTCGGACTGATTTAACTGTTGATAATATCACTCTTTACAATGACATTCGACGAATAAGTCTAGTTTTATTTTATAGTAAAACAAAACAATATCATAACGGTAAGATTAAAATCGGTATCAATATCTATTCATATACAACTGCGAAACGCGGTCATCGATGTTTTGCAAAAAAGAAATGTAAAACCTCTAATTACAGTTCCTTTTTTAATAACAATAAGTGGATTTTGTACATTTATTCGTGTTTTATTTGGAATACATCAACAAAGGCATTTATTTATCGTAAATTAAAAGTATTTCTAATATTTTCGAGTACAAAATAATTCAGTTTTTAAAAATGAAATATTGCAACGTAGAGAGATCATCCATTACTATGTTTTTCTTGTGATTTCTGTGATTAGGGAAAGTAGAATGACTTTGTTATTTACTATTTTTACATAGAAGTAGCAAAGAGGCTTACTGTGAACCAGATATTAAGAGACGTCTACACCTTATGTCTATCAACAACCAACTTTACAAGGACCACAATCCGGAGACCAATCATAATAATTTGTTACTTGTGAATGTTGTCAACATCGAAATATAGTACAACCAGCAATACTGCTTTATGGTGGATTTGGGTTTTTCAATGGTACCTACTCCCGCTGAAGGAACTTGCACAGATTTTAATCACTCTTGTAGGAGCCCAGATTAATTCAAAGAACGGAATAATGATACGCAGAGTGCGTAATATAGACTGTATTATATTGGACTAGATATATGGATTTTATAGTCAAAGAAGACCTTTCATTTGTTTGAATGATATATTCGATATACAAAAAAATTAACGTATTTCGGCCAGTATGCGAAAGAATGACATTCTCGAGTCATAAAGCGACATTCTTAAAAAATATATCCTACGCATGCTTTTATCTAATTTATCCTTATTGAGAGTTTTATAGGTATTAGGTATATATATATAGGTATTTGTAGGTGGTAGAGCTACGCTGAACCTATTAATGGTTTCAGCATGAATGGGTCGGCGCCATCGGGGTACTACCACCCTCTCACAGAAAACCGACGTGAAGTAACAGTGCTTACATTGTTGCGTTTCGTTCGGTCAGTGAGAGCACCGGAGGCCCACCTTCCCTCCCCTTCCCCGTCCCCATTCCCTCACCCCCTGTCTCTCCCAAGATAGGTTGGCAACGCACTTGCGACTCCCCTGGTGTTGCAATTGTCTATGGACGGTGGTGATCATTTAACATCAGGTAACCGACCAGTCCATTGGCCGCGTATGATATAAAAAAAAATTGCTTTTGAACACAATCTCATCTGATGTCAACATACTAAACCTAGAGGGAGTGGCTCTCAAGTGCAACTGGCGGAACACACTCATAGCTGCGTGATGGTCGAAGGTTACTTAGAAAAATTCCTACCGCTATGCTATAGTTTCAACACAATCTTTACTTTTACCATAAGTTCCGGCTCATTTGCAAGAATTCAAACCAACGTCAATCGAAACGGTGTCCGAACACACCAAGAATTGAGCCATCATCGCGTCCTTTAGTAAAATCTCTTCCTTTCCTTACATAAAATTAATTTAAAAAATAAATAGGTAGTCTTCAAATGTGAATAAAGTTAAACCAATCGGATTAAGATACAAAAACAAGACGAAGACGTTGCATAGTTAGGTTTTTTGGTTAGAATAGGTACTTCGGACCAATGCACCGGGAAATAGTAACAAATGATTGAGGAGCAGAACGGTACCGCATAGTAACAAGATTATAAACGCAGAACGACAATAAAGTAAAAAATGACAGAATTTCTCTATTGGTGGCTTTGAGTTAACACTCTCAATGCCACGAACATTAAATGTTAGCTACGACTTCTTGGGAGTCATTATTTAAAAATAAAAGCCGAGGCAGGCATAAGGACTGCAGACAGTAGTGAACACTCAAAACAATTAAATAACTGTTCTTTTGAATTTTTAAATGAATTATAGGCTGAACTATTTAAATATAATAAGTTGTATATTGAAATTATAAATATTAGTCTGGTTTTTACATCAATTCTCAGAACAATAATTATATACATTTTATTAATTAACTAGCTGTTACCCGCGGCTCCGCACGCTCTTTTTTAAAATGTATTAAAGAAATGTAAAATTGTGGGTGGGTGTGTACTTTACAGAAACGCTTTTTCAAAAACATTTGTAACTACGACACGCACGTCAACTGTTATATGTAACGTGTACATTAGATATAAGAATGCAAATAGTATATCGAATGGGATGGGGTTTATCATCAGCAACATACCTGGAACTTCAACCTACTATATACCAAACTCAGTGCTCACTAACACTATATAAGAAAGTAATGAAGTAATATCGAACAATATATCTTAAATCTTTTATTTTATAGATAGATATAATATGCCCGTATTGTCGTTATTCTTATACGTTGCTATAATAACTGAGTTATGTAGAAGCAAACGTGGTAAATAAAACAATATGGCCGCCAAATTGACCAAAAAGATGATATAATTCATATTACATACAAATATATGTCTTTCAATTATGTATATTTATTCTTATTGGAGTCCAGTAAGGT